>VZRS01005288.1:266369-279837 GCA_013398055.1 Ifrita kowaldi | reverse complement strand
AAAAAAAAAAAAGAAAGAAAATCATAGCTATTCACTGCAAAAGCACTAAGAAAAAAGGCAGAGACCATCAGAAATCTTTCTGACAAGACAGTTCCATGTTTTAAAAAAAAATTGTCCAATTAAGGAGAAAGTACAAATGTTGAATTTCAAAAATAGGCATGTTCTATCTGAAGAAGCCAGACCATTTCAGTGTCTCTTGCTGAAGTTAATAGGGAACATAATGTCCACTTTATACATGGGGAAACAGGAACAGAGATTTGCCTTCAGCTCATTTTTTCACTTTTCCCCAAGAACTGTTGCCAGTTCCATGTCACACAGAGAACTGGCATTTTAAGCTGGTGGTATAGCTTACCTTTAAGACCACAACCCTTCTTTACAAGCAGCATGGCTACCTCTGCCTGTCACAACGCTACGGAAGAGCTCTGCCAGAGAATCGTTCCAAAACCTTGCAGGGAGATGCTGTGCTTTTCCTGCCCTTTGTGGTGAGAATCTTTTTAATCTTATATCCCTGCCCATACTCAACACTTTCAAACATTTCCCCTTTATGACTTATTATTTCTCAGCATCCTTTTGGTCTGATAGCTAGCTAAGGATGTAGTTATTTACTGCCATTACATTAATATCCAGAGATCTTAACTAGCACCAGGACCACGCTGCAGTGTGTACAGCATGCAGCACAATTCTAGATGTTCTCACCCTAAAAGACTTGCAAGTTAAAGGAATGAAACAGATCCAGGCTGGGAGAAAGTGATTGCATCTGTCAGTGTATTTGAGACCCAGAAACTGAGCCCAGTGTTGTACATGGATACTGCAGCAGCAGAAGTCTGCAGGAAATTTCAAAAGATAGGGTTAAATTCATCTTGCTAGCGAAGTCATTCTCCATGAGCAATCACTCACTTCTCTGTGGCACAATTAAATCACTAATTAAATCACAGTTAATCACTCATCTCTCTGTGGCACTCACCTCTCTGAGGCATACTCACTGGCCTCCAGAGAGCACCAGCACAACTTTTCTAAACTGGTGATTAAGGCCTTTCTTGTGAGGGGCAGACATATGTTTCAGGCCTTTTTCCAGAGTGTGTGATATGAAAGAGTTAAGCATTCATCAGTGCAGGCTTTTCCCCTCCCAAGTCATGGCTCCTGGCTGCTACCTTGCAAAGCAGCACTGCTGTGCCTTTTTGGCCCAAAGAATACTTAAATAACCATTTCAAAAGGAAATAGTTGATTTGGGACTCTTTAACAGAATAATCAACAGCCCAGGAAAAGAGCTTGACACTTCCTTGGACCCAGATGCAGGTTCTCTCAGTGAGTTAAAATGCTGCCTTCTGAGACGGCCTGAACACTGAGCTACTGAGTTGAAAAAGGCCACTCTCTGCCTTTTGTCACCTGCTGCTTATGGGCTATGTCTTGTCAGTGGATAAGGTTGGTGTAAGAACCGAAGGTAACTTCAGGCCTGTGAATTTCAAGGAGAAATTCCTCATTGCAGTTTCATGTTTATCCATCATAACCCAGTGTAATTGCAGACTGTCCCTAAAATATGCTGCACTGAATTTTACAGTGCTTCAATCATCTTTTGGATCTGGGTCACACTGATGGTACAGGTGGTTTCAAATATAAATACGAGCCATCACATGGATGGGACATAGATTCCTGGCAAAACTGGCAGCTTTACCTCTGTTTTTCTGTTTTGAGAAATGATTCAGAAACAATCAGATTGGTTCTGGCTCTGTGTGGCAGATTGCACTTGAGCATGCAGCAGCCTCCTAGCCAGCAGAAAGCTGGGCTAAATCACCTACTGGAAGTACAAGCCTGTTTTAGCATTTAACACTTCCTTAGCATTTAACAGTGAAACTCAGCAAAACGACAGCTTTTATTTTTGCTTTGTCCTAGGCTCAAAGGCTCCCAAGGCTCAAAAGATTGCAAATGCCTCTGGAGTATCAAAGCTTCAAATCCAATGTAGCCTGGCTATTATTCCCTTCAGCTGTGAGCGTGGGCAGGTACAGAGATGGGAGGAATACTCCCCATCTAGATAATTTAAAACCTGTGTTTAGCATTAATTCTGTCACTTTTTAACCTGACTGTCAGTTCGGAAAGCAGGCAGCTGACAACACAGGGCAATGCAATGCCCTGTGCTTCTGCTGGACTTGCACACGGTAAGAGACCATCGTGTGTGCTTGCTGGAATGGGAGGGGTTTGGGTGAGATTAGCTAATGGGCAGAAGAACCTGCTCTGAGGGAGAGGTCTTGCCAAGATTTATGTAGACAGTGACACGATCAGAAAGATACTGCATGTGGCACATTACAATGGACACACTAAGTCTTCCTAGTCCCTTATTCTACCATATGGACTGAGTTACACACTGTGAAAATCATGTTCCTTGCATGAAAGAGCAGAATAAAATACTGTTTGTCTTAAATCTATTCCTGCTTGTGAATGTAAATTAAATCTGTTCTCTTTCAAATTTCTTTTGTTCTGTTGCTTTTATCTTTGTGGAAATTTTCTTTGGTGACTCCTCTGTGGTTGTCAGCCTGGCCCTGACAGGTGAAAATCATGAACCTTTCTGAAGTTACAAGCTCTAGGAATATGTCCTTGGCTAGAGGCAACATGGAGTTACAGAACCCCAACCAGAGTGCATTGGTACACTGGCTTTTCCTGCCCTCCTCTGAGCAATTATTTTGGGGAAAGTTCTCTAGGCCAGAAAAACTATATTCATAACATCCACTATTTAAGCCTCTCACTTGGATTCTTTCCTTGCAGCAAGAACTGACATACTGTCAAAGTTGACAGCACTATGCCAGTTTATTGCACCAGAAGACCTGGCCTTTCCTTTCCTCCCATCTCCTGAGCTTGGCTGCTCCCATTATACGAACCCTTTCTCACTCCTGCCCCTAATAAAATCTCCATGCTTCACATGCTCCCTCAGCCTCCCTTTGATTCGTGCTCTCAGAGTCTTCCTCGCTGCTGACGTCGGGAGCATGCACAGCTCTGTTATTTCCCGACAGCCCTTTTCAAACACTGCCTTTTAATCAGGTGCTATGTTTTACCATCACTTCCTTCTCTCACTGAATGCCTTTGAAGCGAGGCTGCCAACACCGGTGGGGTTCCTTCTCCACGGCCCTTTTTTGTTGTTTCCATACAGAATTCTAGGACAGAATTTTATAGCTTTTTAGATGCTCTGACTATTTTTTAATTTTTTTTTTCTGTGTTGTGATCCTAATTTCCTTCAGGATTTCTTCTTCCTCTCCTGGGAAATTTGTCTCTATTTCTGGCATCTGTCCTTCCTAACCCTTCCCACGTTTCTTCCCTTCTAAAGACAGGGGAAAAGAATCCATTTAATATTTTTCTGTAGTAACGTCTATCTCATCTGTCAATAAATTACCCTTTGCCATCTCTGGGAGACCCCTTTGTCTCCCTTCACTGACCTTATTCTGTACCTTGCCTGGTTTTTTTTTAAGGGAGGATGCAATATCCCTGGGCTGTCATTCCATGAAGAACAGCTGTCATTCCTCCCATAGTGTATGCGTATGTGTTTGAGGAGGGAGGGGAAAAGGAGGGGGGAATTAGGGGAGGACGGGGTTCTGCTGTTGGGAAATATGATGGTCCTATTCAGAGTGGTAAATATTTTTTCATTCATGATATTCAGCTGCAGTTCTGCCTTTCTCTTCAGTGGTTTTAGACATTCATTTTCTTATGAATCTAACACTCATCTATCTGACATCTAACTACAAGAATATTTATCAAACGTATTTTTAACTCATTATGTATGCATTTTATAAATGTCTAATTTCTGCACAGTCTCTGCAACTGTGAATGCTATCTCACTGTCAGAGCTGCAGTCTAATACTACAGAGGTGGATTCAGAAAGCATTATCTGTGGCTAAAAAACATGACTTTTCCATATATTTTTGGTGTTACAAACTGAAACGCTCGCTGAGAAGGTTAAAGAGCACGGTATAGTCCTGCCTGTAACTAGCTAGCTGTGCAGACCTGCACGAGGAAGAGAGAGATCCCTGAATCCAGCAATCCCTGCCCTGTCCTTACTCCTCCTTGTGCTTTTCCAAGCACTGCAGACTCCCAGATAAGTCATCATGGAACATTCCCTGTGCTTCTTGTGGTCCAAGGGCTTTGTGCGTAGCACAGGTACAAGTTCCTTTCTTCCTGCCCCTGCTCCCACACAAAATCTAACCACAAATTAGTACAATTTAAAAAAGCAAATACTCGTTTTGATCAAATTCTACCAATGTATTTAAAGAGACAGCGGAACTAAAAGAAATCCACCTAAGATGCTCTCACCTTCTGGCAATTACGCTTCTGAATGCATTTATTCTCACAATATGGGCATGAAATAAGGAAATGCAGTTATGATCTATGGCGTGCATAGAAACACACCAAAGTGACCTCAAGGTACAAGACACAGCATGTGCTGGGGCCCTTATTCTCCAAGTACCTGAATCAAAAACCTGGTGGAACACACTGAGTCTTGTTTGATCCAGCCTTGGGGTTTCCTTTGTTTGGAAACCAGCAATAGGCACCATGTTTGTGTCACAGGCCAGGTCCAGACATGCCCTGTGGACCTGTGAGCTCAGAGGTGTTCCAAAGGCCTGGATTAGCAACACTAGAGAGAGACTGAAGAACTTAACACAAAGTCAAAAAGGATGCCTAGATACAACATACATACCAAGCTCCTCACTTCCTTGCTTGCACAGGACATCAGCAGAACAACTTTTCTCTTAAAAGCACTATAGTACTTGTTTTACAACTGCTTTGTGATTGATGTCCACTCTGGCCCTTTCTCTCTCATCTGATGGCTCTGGCAGTCCCTGCTTGATTTAGCCATTCCAGCTGAAAAGGTAACCCATCTCCACAGCTAGAAGTAATAAATTCTTTAGCCACCACAGCAAAATACATTGATATGATCTTGAATTAAATCACTCATGTCTGCAGTTCTCAGTCCAGGATATCACAGTAAACTGGTATCAGCTGAAATCAGATTTACATTAGTTAATGTATCAGGCTATGAGCTGAAACAGTTTGCACTGGCCACACCACTCATTCGGCCACCTCTTCTTTGGGGTAACTACCTCCAGCACCTTAGTAATGCAGCCAGCCGAACAGTGATATCTTAAACTTCTCCAGGGGGAACCTCTTGGGCTTGGGAACCAGAGCCTTTACTCCCCTAGAAACAATCTGTGCCTTCAGGGACTTAGCCTCTATCTGCATATGGAAATCGGGTTTTCAAATGCATCCTACTGGTAATACCAACCCTGCTCCAGCACCAGGAAGAAGGCTGGAGTCTACTGAAGAATGGCTCTTGGCTACTGCCATCCTCAGGACTATCCCATGTTAA
This sequence comes from Ifrita kowaldi, assembly GCA_013398055.1. Classification (NCBI taxonomy): domain Eukaryota; kingdom Metazoa; phylum Chordata; class Aves; order Passeriformes; family Cinclosomatidae; genus Ifrita; species Ifrita kowaldi. Next base: position 274,490 of record VZRS01005288.1, on the reverse strand, counting down.
TTATTCAGGTCTTTTGTAAAAAGACACCTGTGGCAATTGGCAGAGTATCTGCACAAACATTAGCAGCCTTGAGGCTGAGAAACTGTTAAATAGCCTTAGTAATAGAATATTAAAACCTTGATGATGCGGGGAGCGTGGGTGGAATAATTGTCTGCTCAGAAAGAGGCGCCTTTTTCTCATTCTATGCCTGTCGTTGAATCCTTATCTCCTGGATAAATAAAAACAAACCTCCCCAGTTATTGTTCTCGTTCACCTTTTGACTCTTGATTAGATTTACTGCAGATATATCCCTTTGGCAATGAAAATGGAATCAACACATTTCTGATGCACTGCAGCGGAATTCTCACCCCCTGCTCCACCCTCAGACCGCCAAGGTCCTCGTTTTCTGAATGGCGGTTAATTACCTGTCCTTCTAGCGCATGGATGAGATGCAACTTTCGGAGAGATCACTTGCCCTGATCATCAGACTGTTCTGTTTCACTTTGAATCTTTATCTTATTTTTAATCCTCAGCACTTGAAGCCAAACCTGATACCTTTCTGAAGAGAGAAACTCGTGGTGATAGAAGGTGCCCTGCTCGGGCTGCTTCTCCTTTCTGTATTTTTCAGTGTTTTCCCAGATGAGGCCCCAGGATTATTGCAAACGAGTCCCAGGAAGAAATGCTGCTCAATTAGGCGAAAAGAAACTCGAAGGAAAAAAGGAGTAGAGCCAGCAAATTGCTTGAGATAACAATCTCCCCCCACCCGTGTGTCTCTGTAACTAAGAGGATTAGCTGAACTTTCTGTGTCACACCAAAACTGACAATAAGCAACAGTGACTTCCCCCCGCTGGCACTTGTACCTTCACATGTTTCATTTTCTTGCCCACACTACTGCCTTGCCCCTTGCTGATTGTATGACAAACTTGGGGATGAACATGATGGCTCTTTCCTTTCCTTTAAGATTTATGACTCAAAGCCAAATAAAACCCAACTCAAGTTATTACATGCTCTGTTTCCTCCTAACAACAACTCACTTTTAACAGTGTAAGCTAAGCAAGGAAACATGGAAATATGGTCTCCTTGATCTCACCTGATCTATCTGCTGTTAGAGATGCAAACAGCAGCCTCGGGTCTGCCAACACGGGAGCAGGCATAAAGATATCCCTTGGGAGCAGGACCAAATGTCTGGAATATATAAAGCAGAAGTCCCATCAAAATTCAAAGTAACTGAGGTTCTGTGTAGATACAGCACTGCCAGCAAGAGCTGGATGTTTATTTCAAGTTAAGATTTATTATTCTGTGGTAGGAGGACTACCCAGGGTACTCTTGCGGTGAAAGGAAATGAACTTTGTTAAAGGACTCTGTTGCCAGTTAGGGAATCAGCCCCATGTTCCTCTGACAATAGTGTACCCATGATGAAAAGAATATGGCTTGTGGCTGAAGATGATCAAACATCAAATAATTCCAGTTTCTAGAGTAAACTAATTCCTTTTGCTGACCTGTGTAGAACATCGCTCTAAACCTGGTGAACAACTCCTTTCCATGAGCTTGCCAGAGAATTTGTACAAAGAGAGGAAGTTTGTTCTATGAGACAAGGCAAAGGAGGAGCATTCGCCAACCCACACATGCTCCCTCCCTTCTCTTCCCTGAGTTTCCACAGACGACCAGAGAAGAAAGTGGTGGAAATATAAAAGGTAAATGTCTCTGATACCTGAAGGGCTGCACACAGGCACACTGACCAAGTAAGTACCTGTGCCACAGTGAAGAAGGAACTTGAAAGCAAGAAGGAGGCAGGAGAAGTAGAAATGTTTTCACATTGATGTGAAGCAGATACCAACACACAAAAAGGGAATGTTGTGATAAAACAAACTGGGATGTGGGACTCAGGTGATCACCACCAGAGTAAGGATTGAGGGGAAATGCTTACACAGCAAAATCTGCAGGAAGTATTAGGGCTGGGTGCTAAAACGCGTGGGACTTGCCAGTTCTTGTAAAGCATTTTACTGAACTAGGCATCTGTGCTGTGTGCCCTCTCATTGCTACACAACTCCCTGGACCTAAATTAAATCACTATGGCACTTCTGCCATGTTAAACGGTGCGAGCAGGTACTCTCAGGCCACATAAATTCAGTGAAGTAGTGTTTTGGGTGTCCCTGTACAGCTTTATTTGTGATCAAAGGGTATGGTGTTGTGGGGGAGAAATACTTCCAGACAGATTTAGACTTTTACTCCAAAAATCTGTTCAGACTGAGGCATTGTAAAAACTGCCCAGTGTATTGCCATGGGGCAAGACTGCCTTGTCACTCTGTAGCAACCCCTGTCTCGCCCATATGGAGCAGCAGTTTTAGTTCAAAGGGATCCAGGTCCATTCTCTTTCCCCATTTACATGAAATGGGACTAGAGTGGAGCGTGGCAGCCTATTAACAGTGCCCCACAGCACTGCAAGAGTTCTGCCTAGAGAGTGAAGGACACCGTGTCCAATTGAAATTACAGAGGAATTTGGGGTAGGCAGAATGTAATTACACAATTGGAATTTAAACTGTGAAATTAAAAGGAAATATTCAAGGATGAAGGGGCAGAGAGAATCCCTAATCTCCAGCCAGGCTAGGCTGTGTGACAGAAAAGTCCCTTTCTGAAGAGGGAATAAGCAAAGAGCTGTCCTGGAAGAAAGGGAGGTAGAGAATAAAGACAATGTTTTCAAAAGCACCCTAACTCCAGCTGTGTGTTTGTTTCATAGGCTATGTCTATTCTACAGAAAACCTTGCGGTTGCTAAAAGGCATCAGATGTGTCCCTCTTGGCCCCCTCTTCAGTGAGGTCAAAAACAATTTGGTTCCTCATGTAAGCAGCACCAAAGCATTCCCAAGGTCTACAGCAGAAAGCATGCTGTACAACTGGTCGAAAAAAGGACTTCAGCCCTGGTTTTCATATAGGTGCAAACCAGAATTTGCCCTTCTACCCGTGTTTGTCACACAGCTGGCACTCTTGCTTTAGTATCTGAGCTTTTCCCAAGTTTTAGTTAATAATCATCCTAACAAAAAATAGGTATTTTTAAGGGTTTTCCTGTAGTAAGGGGAGGAAGAGAAAACCACTGAAAGCAGATCTGTGACAGTTTTGAGTGGCAACTTGAATCAGGCAATTGCAAATCCCACTCCATAGAGATCTGAATCAAGTTGTAGGACCTCATTGTTGTCCCTCTCAGAGCAGAGACAGGTAAAGATGGAGCCAGCCTTGTGGATCTGTGGGAGAGGAACAATAACTGCTGAACAGGGTCCTTTAATCAAGGCACAACAGAGAGAACTGGAGGCTCATCTTCTTGGGCTGCCCAGCTACACATGCAACTGAAGACAAGTTTCTTAATTTCTCTGCTTTAGTTTAATATTGCTAAAAAAGCACAGCAATAATTCCCTAAATCTTCAAAGCTGGTGATTTGTAAGATGTAACTGGTTAAAATTGGAAGGTTCAGAAGCTGCATTGATGACAACTATTGAAATGCATACAAAAAACTGAGCTAGCGCTAAAGTAAGTGCAGCCAAAGCAGCAGAGAGTGAGAAATAGATTGAAAAACCCACCTGAAAAGATAAGTGTCCTTTTAGTAATTACCTCTCCCTTTCCTGAGGATGTGTGAAGGTTCTGAATTACAGGGGTTTTTTTTAAAATATGAAAATGAAAAACATGCTTCTTTTCGTCTGTGCTCCATTTCTTATCTCCAAAAAAGCAGTTAGCTGTACTTGGGAGGGGTAGAGTATTATAAGATGGTACAACTTTCCTGCTATGATTTTATTATCTTTAGGATTCAGAGGAGTGGCGACAACTCTCAGAAATAAGAGATTCAGGGTCATCCTTCCTCCAATCCAGAGACAACAGAATAGGGTCAGAACCAAAGGCAGAAAGCAATCTGGTCAAAGGCAGCCAGAGGAGTGTGCAGGGGAAAAAAAACCAGCCAATATATGCAGTGGACAGTCTCCATTTCTCTTCTGCCGTTCGTGCTCAGCACTCACAAGGTGTGTAGGAAGGAGATCTGAAGAGGGGGAAAAGCATAACCCTGGAAAGAGACAGTACTAGTGGGTCCCAAGCCTTGGGGACAAGGGTGGACTCTTTTCCATGCTTGGAAACAGGAGGAGGGTGGGGAGCAATGCAGGAGAGAAAGGAAAAACAGCTTTGTGGTTAAAGTACTGAACTGCACAGCCTCAGAGCACCTAGGTGCAAGTCTGTGCCCCACTAATGTCGGCTGTGACACTGGAGGGACTATGCACAGTCTTTCCATTGCTTTTCTTCACTTCTCAATCAAGCAGGTACTAATCCTATTTTTCCCTCGTTCTTTCCCTGCCAGCTCTCTAAATTGCAAGCTTTTTGAGACACAGGGTCTTTTGTTATTGATAGCATGTTCAAAAAATAACGCTGTACCAGGGAGGCTGCCGGTTGCTCTGTCAGGTTGTGTATGATGATGAGAAATAGGAAACAGACACAAACACACAAATAAGTTTAATTAAATGTGAGACAATCTGTGCAGTCCCCAAGTGAAAGGAATACAGAGGTTTGGGGGAGGTATGTATGAAACAGAAGGGGCAAAGAATGACTGTTTTGAGGAAGAAGCCTCTAAGTATCTGGACGACCAAAGGGAAAGCAGAAGCAAACGTGATTCTAGTAACAGGCCCTCCTGGAGGAGAGAAATCTGATGTGAAGAAAACAGGATAGAGAGAAGGGGGACATCGTGTGAGAAATGCAGCATCTGGGATTCACATCTGAGTGGCACGGTGGAATTGGAGCAGAGCAGATAAGTTTGCTCTTAATTTCCCTATACAGTAGAGCTGTTTCGTGAAAAGGATAATTTTCTTCCCAGTGTGCTTTTTGCTTAAATACCGTGATTTATGTTTCTTTTGCTCCCTGCCTTCTCACCTCATGTTTCTTTTGTCCTCTGTCTCCCTACCTGAAAAAAAATTGTCTGTGAAACACCACTGAATTAATTCTAGCAGGAGATAGAAAATTCAGAAGGTCACATAGCAATCATAGAAAATTTGGGGTTATGGGCACAAGTCAAGCAGGCCAAGGAGGGCTAGGAATTAAATAGCAATTAAGAGGTATCTGATTCAACATCAAAACAATGGACACAGATATGCTGCAGAACTTTTAAAGATCCTCAAATACTATTTTTTCCCTTTACATGTGGTGTTGATTTTGAACACTGTATTGTTTTTCACCGCCAGAAAATCTTCTTAAAGCGAAATCCCTGCGAGAGGCGATTCTGTGTGGCTGATGAGTCCAGCCAGAGAATGGAATTACAGGGTCCTGCTCTCTGCTCACCGTTTGCTGTTTTGGGCTCTGTTTCAGCACATCCTTCACCACCAATTTGAGCCAAATCTCACTGACTGCAGCTGAACAACCAACTTTCTTACTTATGTCTTTTTGTGAAATGAATCCAGAGTGCTCAGCTCCTCGTAGGACTAAGCTTTGTATCGTTTTTGTGTCCAATTATCTCAAATTTCAAGTATTTTCAGCAAGTTGCTCATGAGTAAGATACCAATCAGGCACTATGTGGCACTCACAATTGAAAGAGAGGTAAAATTTATCTGATAAATTATTCATCACTAATGATTTGGCCAGCTTTCCTGGATATATAGCCACAGGGATGTATGACACCTTGGGGAAGGCATCAGATAGAGATGCATTCAAAGCAAACTAGAGGAGAGGATGCAGACATAGATCCAGACTAATCTTTACAGGGAGAGGGAGAGCACCTATGCAGCCTGACTGAATTAAGTTCTCTTTATAGGTGGTCAATCAGAAAACACAGAGCAGATTAATAACTACCAGAAAACGATGACAAAAAGAAAAAAAAACCAGAAACAAAGCAAAAAACCAAACCACGAGCAACTACTTGTTTTCAGACATCTTTTCTGAGGCAGCTGTGGTTTCCAGCTAAGTGTGCAGAAGCTGAGCGAGAGCAAAGGCTAAATCAGGTGTGGTAATGGGAGCAAATTCTCCCCAGCAAGAAGCTGCTGGTATCAGGGAAGAGGTTACTGGGAAGTGACATGCCGGACTGAGAAGTCTTTGGGTGAGATAGGGAGATACGGGAGAGAATATTCAGCGTAGGCAGGATTAGAGCTGTGCAGAGTCTTAATCTAGGCAGCCCTTTCTCTACACCTTTATCTGTCCTGGTGCAGCCCCTGCGTGCTGCAGTGCTGGTATAACCTGGCCATAAAACTGGATTAACTGGCCCGCGAGGATCATGGCTGAACTGAAGAGGAGCACGACAATATGCCTTTGTTTACATGTTCGCTCCTGCGAGCGCAACACAGATCTTCGGGAGACAAAGTGCTTAATTGCTGGTTTAGAGTGTCAGCAAATGAATGTGCATGAGTAGAACTGGTGTTAGGGGAAGGTTTTTGCTCTCTCACACCGCAGTCCATTTCTGCTAGTGTTCTCTGCAATAACAAGAGGTTATTTTATAGGATGGCAAGAAAAAAAAATCCCATTACCAGAGGAACTTATTTTTAAATAAAAATGACAAAATTACCTTTCTGATTCACCCCTTGGAGATACACCCTGCTGTCTCCTTCCTTCAGCCTTTCCTTTTTGGCTCTTTCCTACCAATGAAAAAAATCTAGTGGCTGTCTCTGATACGACTCCTATTTTCTTCAGCAACAGCATGCAAGAACAGATCCCTGACAGTTCGTCTTACTCCACAATGTTTTGCACCTCAGAAGAAAATCCAGCTCGGACTCTGACCCATCTGAGTTAATGACTCTTGGAAAACGTTACGACCGAGTCCTTAATGAATGCCATTCTATACCAGCCTCCCTTCTTTATCTGGAAGTACATTACAAAGCTCAGGGATAACACGTATGCATGTAATATTAAGAATGTGAGTAAGTTTTATTTTTACTCTGCCAAATCTGTCAAGAATTAACAAAGTTTTGCCACTCTGGCTGATTGCTCGTCCTGATTTGGGAGCTTTGAATCTAAAGCCAATTTTATTTGTTGGTCCCTCTGGTCTCATATTTACTCCCCTTTAACGAGGGAGGCATGAAACCCGACTCCCCTTCCAGGACAATTTGACGCGGGAAGTGTAAGAGGATAAAATATTTGAGAAAAGCACCCCAGGAGCATTGGGTTGCCCGGAACGAGGGAATGTTGGGGTGGGGTTCTTTGAATAGACGAGAATTGCTTCCGTGCAATCGCTCTTTTCTGGAGGAAAACCAGACCCTCGCTCAGGCATCCTCCTCCACGCGTTCTGCAATTCCATTTTTCCTGGATGCCAATTCCTCTTTACTCACAGGGGCTTAGTCCTGCGCGGGGCTCGGGCAGTACCTGGGTGCAGGTGCAGTCCAGACGGGTATTTCCACACCACCACTCACAGACACAGCGCCTTTGGGGCAGCTGTTCACCGAGAGCCTCCTGCCAGGCACCTGTCCCCCACAGATATTTCAAGCTTTACCCCCCAACAATGTCCCCACCTGTCCCACTACCGATTACCTCAGTTTACCTCAAAAATCTTCATTCTCTCCCCTACAGATTACCTCAGATTTTACCCCCAAAATACGAATTTTGTCCCTGATAATTACCTAGATTTTACCAGCATAAAAATCCAATGGCTACATTTACCTTATCCCCAAATTGTTCATTCTGGCCCTAAAGATTCCATCAGATTTTCCCTGCAAAATACTTCTTTTTCCTTACAGATTTTTACCCTCAAAATTTTCCCTGTCATTAGTGATTACCTCATTTTTACCTCAATATGCCCATTCTCTCCCCTAGAGATTATCAGCAAGTTTTAGCCCCAAAATTTTCCCTTCCCATCCACTACTGACAGACAACTTTGCTTTTACCTCAGTATGTTAATTCTCTCCCCTACAGATTAACTCAGATTTTACCCCCAGATTTTTCTCTTCCTGTCCACTCCTGGTTACCTCACTTTTACCTCAAAACGCTCGCTCTCTCCCCTCAAGTTTTACCCCCCACAATTTTTCCTTTCTGCCCACTACTGATAACCTTGTTTTTACCGCAACACGTCCATTCTCTCCCCTACAGATTAGCTCAGATTTTGCCCCCAAAACACTCAGTTTGTCCCCCGCAGATTACCTAGATTTTACATCCACAAAACCCCAATGACTAAGGCGAGGACCTTTGGGGAACCGGGGGGG
>VZRS01005288.1:164215-266083 GCA_013398055.1 Ifrita kowaldi | reverse complement strand
CCGGCCCTTTGCTGGGGCTCGGGGAGGCAGAAAGGCTCGGTTTTCTCATCGCTTCTCTCATTGCCCCCCTTCCCCGCAGCACCCTCCCCCCTTAGCCGGGGTTATTTCCCCAGAGCCTGGGCCTTGCAGCGTGGGGTGGGTGGGTGCGGGGAGGGGGGCAGGAGGAGAGCGTGGTTTGGCTTTTTCATTTAAAGCTCCCCCCTCCCCTCGCAAGGGGCGGGTTCGGTGGGGGGATGACTGCGGGGTGCACGGGCAGAGCCCCCCCGTGCTGTTCTCCGGCGGGAGAGGGGTCCCCGGAGGGCTGGGTTTGCCCCCCACCCCCGAGGGGTGGGTCCGCACCCCCCGAGGGCCGGATCTGCCCCGGCGGTGTTCGCCCCGCTCCCCCTTTGCCCCAGGGCTCCGGCGGAGCCCCCAGGGCACGGCGGTGCCGGTCCCGTCCCTCTCCCCCGCGCTCTCCCTCTCTTCCCTCTCTCTCCTTCTCATTTGAATAATGTCTAATTCGGGGAGGTTTATATTATTGAAATGGCCGCCCGGCTTTCCCCGCCTCTCATGTTTAGTAATTCAGACCTTTAATAACAGCCACTCAGAGCCCAACGCCGTGTTTATATTTTACATTCGCCCCATGTGCTTTTGTGGTTCAATATGATTCTTCTTTCTCGCTCTCTCGCTTTTTTTTTTTAAATTTTCTTGGCAAACCCACAGGGCCCCGAGATCAAACCCAGGCTGTGTGAGGAGAGGAGGGGGAGAGCCAGGCCCTGGCTCCTCTGGCAAGCGCCTAGGCCTCACTCTGCTGCTTGATTTATTTACTAATAACCAAAATGACCCCCCCATCTCCACTCCACCCCTGCCAGCAAAAACAAAACCCTCCTGGGGCTTGAGCAGCATCAGATCTGCTCATAGATTCTCAAACACTCATGTCTTTTAAATAAGGAGCTTATTTTTAATTTATAGCAACTCAAGACTGTAAAGCTGTTCCTTTCATATCTGCTTTTCAGAGGCTTGGGCATTTTTGGTCCCTTTGTCCTTGATTCTTTTCCTTAAAGGAGAGTTGCTTCTAATTTATGTTTCCTGGCACTGAGAGAGCTATAGAAGACACACTCAAAATCTGAACAGCTTTCCTCCTCCCTCTGAACACAAACAGAATTGAATACATTGAAGATAATCTTATTCACCTTCTTTTTGCTTAATGTGGATGAGGTTTAAGAGTGCAGTGTGTCAGATGCTTTTGTCGCTGCTTGTATCTTTGACTGTTCTGTGTTGAGGTTTTTTTTTTTTTTTTTCCCTTTCATTTAGATTTGGCTTTCAAGATAGAAGATACCACTAGGCAGTACAGGGTCTAGAAAGGAAGATAAGTTTTCTGTGATTGTGTCATAAGAACACCAAGTGAAAATTGAAATTAATCCTCTTAAATTGTCTGGAGTAATTCAGTTTTAAGCCAGATATTAGTCTACTTAGAAATAAAACAAATGGGCTACCTGATTAGGGGGAGGCAGTAATTTAAAATAGAAAATATTTATGCAGCGATGGGTTTCAAATGAAACTGTGTAGGTTTTCATTAGTGACCATTGTTTTCACCCTGTGGAGAAAAAGGACCGAACAGCAGGGTACTTCAGAGTAGCAGTGCCAGATTAGCATGTAAACATCTTTGAAACACTACTAGCAAGAGAGTTCACGTGCAAGTGCAGATGGCATATTTCGTAGTTTGGTTCTAAATTTAATTTGTCACAAAATACTGCACTGCAGCTAATGAAAAGCATTTTGATTTAAAAAATAATGACTCCGATTATTTATCCTTTTTTCTTCACCCTCGGCAAAGACAGGCCTTGAATACTAGAAGGAAAAAAAAAACTGTAGAAGCTGTAATGAGACTGTTCAGGTGACTGACTGTTTCACAGACCAACAGCACAAGGCTGGCTGGACAAAAAGCAGTAATATGATTTCATGCCTTAAATAGCATATGTTTTTGCACTCGCTTCACAAGATGTGGTCAAGCCGATGATGTCATTGGCCAGAGGACAAGGTGCAGTTAATTTGATTTATTGACCTGGGGTGAGGTGTAGCACTGAAACCTTCTCATAGGGAAACCATTTATCTGAGGACAATTTCCTTTATAGCAGCAATTTAACCACTGCTGAGACTGTAGATATTTTATCCAGCATGATAAAAATGTACATTGCATCTTGCAAACAAAATTCCTTTGTCGCTGGCGTTTTAGTAATTTTTACAGAATGGAATACTGGACAGTGGCCTTGTGCAGTGTTATGGCTGAGCTGGGGTTTATAATGCTGAATTCAGGTATTTACATGCCAAAATACAGATGTATTTCTCTCAAACATGTATCTGTGTGCCTGGGTTGCAGCTTAAAATTTTACTGAAGTGTGCTGGTGATAGAAATGTGTCTTCACCAGTGAAGGCCATAGGCAACATGTTAGCATAATGCACCTTTTCCCAAACCTTGGCATCACCTTCACTTGTCCGAAGGTGCCACACAGACTACTGCGTGGGTATTACTGCTCAGTCTTTAGTGTTTTTCTGAGTCTCAGACTTTTGTGTTAGTTTGTCACAGGTAGGTTTCAGATTTTAAGCTGCTCCTTGGATCATCTTTGTGTGTATTTGGTCAGAGAGTAAAATAAACTTTTTTCTTCTCTATGGTCTCCCTGGCTGTGGTGACAGTGGAGGGTTGTGCTACTGTTACAGTGCTTCCTAATTTTTATCAGGAGATTATACTCTATTTTGGCTGTCTTTTCAGCTTTTAATTTATTAGAGACAGAAGGAAGTGTCCTCCTGTGAAATAGTTCCACTACCTGATTACATCTCTTCGATTATTAAGGTGATGCTGCGTTTTTATATTTTCTTTTTTTTTAATTCTCTTCTTCAAAACTGACCAAAAGTTAGAAGTCTGACAGCCGGTTGGAAAACAGGCCAAGTTATGCCAGTAGCCATGCTGCTGCATGTGGAGCAGAATTGGGAAGGTGTGTGTCAGGATGGTTTTAAAACTAGAGAAGCAAGAGCTTCCGAGAAGGAAGGGGGGAAAATCTAAGCTTCCCACCCTGTCATTTAAAGAGGAAAAAAAATCTCAGGTTTGCTGTCACTATCAGTTTCTCCGAGATTAGCCTGCAGCCGTAATTCAAGCAGTAAATGTTAATACTGGCTCCCTGATGCTGGATGTGGATACCTTGTGAATGCTTGTCTTGGCGAGAAACAGTGGCGATGTCTGGAGGTGCCTCGCTTGATGGGATCGGTGAGGTTGCCTTCACCTTGGTCTATCTGTTAAGGCCAAGGAAGCACCAACATACTTTGTGTTGGGAGTCCCTTGTGTGTGAAGAAGTGCTGTTCCTACTTTGGCTTGATCATAATAATTTATTGCCCAGAAGAACAAGGTTTGGAATACCATTGTCACTGATAATAGTTATCAGATTTCATGCGCTAAATTCCACATTTAGGGTAGCACACTTCTGCTGTTTTCTTTGTATCCAGATGTGTGAGTGAGGATGCAAAGAGTTCTGGGGTAAATGCTTTGCTCATGCTGTCCAGGATGTTTTGGTTGGGTTGTTTTGTCATCCAGTTTCTTTCTGTTTAATAGGGTGCAAGTTCCTCCTAGACAGTTTTGTTTACTTTCCTGGTTCTCTGGCAAATTTGCAGTAGTTGTTTGTAGCATGCACTAAGTTTTCATTTGCTTTCCTTAAATTTTGACTCCTGTGGAGTTCAAGATTTCAAAACAGGACAGCGTCATTTCTATTCCTCTTAAACTCTTGTTGCCCTCAGGACGATAATCTTGATACTTCTATTTTATACAGCTGGCAATTAGGCAGCTTCTGCTCCTTGCACTTACAGCTTTATTATTTTTATCTTGAGAGAATCAGTGACAGTCCTGGCAAATGACTGTCTTTTTTGACATACGTATTTTGAGTCTTGGTGACAAAGCTGTTGTCAAGAGGTGGTGTTGAACAAAATTAAGTATGACTTGCGCGTCCCAAATGTGATGTGCTTGGCTGTGCTTAAGCTGGAATGTGAATGAAAGACTATCTCGAGTTGCTGGATAGACTTACAGTGCTGGCTGTTCACTACTGCAGAGATTTGCTTCTGTGTTAACAATTCCCCCCCCTTTTCCAAATGTGCTTCATTGTTATACAGAGCAAGTTAAGTGTGGGAATTGTTGGGCTAAGTGGAGGAGATAAATTTAAGGGAAGATACTGTTCTTGGTTAGGGTGTATTAAATAATTGCTGGCATTTCACATGAAACGATTTGACAATGCTAATCTGAGGGAAAAAGAATCCATAGATGTATTTTCCTTTCTGTAGCTCTTTGCATTAAATTTCTTGAGTTGTGTGAATAGGCCCTCATGCTGCTTCGTGTGCACTTATTTTTCTCTATAGAAAAGGAAATAATTACTTAATATCTCAGTATTATTCCTTTCCCTAGTTTCTTATTTCACAACTATCTAGGAAATATCCACATTTGTTAACTGTATTATATACGTGGGCTTTATAGTGCGTTAGAAAGTCTTTGCAAAAGGAGTTTTTTATAGACTGCTGCTGACTAATTGAATTAGTTTAGGGTTAATAACACAGTTGAGTGATGAAGTGTTGGTTTCATGAAGAGGATTTACTGGGTTCCAATCCTGAGTTAGTTACCAATTTTGCTTGCTTTGCTGTTATGGGCTAAATCTGTGTAATGGGAATTACAGAGCACATTTTCACAAGGGTGTTGCTGGGGTAAAAATTAGCTAACGTTTTCTAGTGTCTCTGAAGGTAACAGAGCTGTGATTCTTCTGCTTTTACATGTAACCATCCAGGCTTGTGCCCAGGTTGAACTTTGCCGAGGATGTTTCAGTGCTGGCACCGTTGGCACACTCCCGTCAGCGATGAAGGCCTCCCGTTGTACAGGCACAGATTACTGTCAGTTCTAACTATGGTGTGATGCAGATCTGCTCCAGGGTATGCGGTTCGGTGACAGCTTAAATCAGCCCCAGCCTGTCCTCATCTCCCTGTGTGTTCCTGCCGCCTTCCCTGCACTGGTGCAGATGCTTGCTGGATTCCTTTGCTGAGCTAGTTCAGGGAATTAAATTGGCAGAAAACAAGCCTCGCCAAAAATAATGAATAGTTTTTTTGTTGGTTTAGCTCTTTGAACTGGCTTACAATGAGATTAGACAAATAGCGGTACGGCTCAACTAAGGGAACAAGAAGCACACGTGTTGACCCAAGTCTTCTCATAATTTCATTCTCTCTGATGGCTTTTCTGCTGGCATAAATGGGGAGTCATGCTCTCAGCCATGTGATCCTACCTCTTACCTGGCACGCGTCCTAGCACTTAACTGGATTCCAGGATGCTCCAGGTTAACTTGCTAACTTGGTGGAAAACTAGCCCCAGATCATTTTACGTCTTTGGTTTATGAAGTTGCCTCCACAAAGACCTTTAAGTGCAAGAAAGGGGGTAGAAAGAACCATGTGAGTGAAAGTGGAGGAAAGGAAAAGAAGGAAGGGAAAGGAAGCTTCCTCTTTTCAAAAGCAGCAGCAAGTATTCTGGTTAGCTTAGTTATACAGCTTTGCTTTTAGATTGATATAAACCAGTGTGTAACCACAGTTGATTGAATTGATGAGCTGAACTTGATTTAAAATGGTAGTGGCCAAAGGGAAGTGATGGAAATGTGCAGCTGTGGGCGCTATGCTGGGCCTTCTGTTTTAGCAGTAGCCTGTACATAGATCATGGAAGCCAGAGATGAAACTGCACCTAAGTAGAGTAGTAGCTTGGAAACCGATAGATGCTGAAAATTTGGTGTGGTTTGTGCTGTCATAGGTATGATTGCATTAATGGTAGCAAGGGCAGAAACTCCAATAAAAATAGTGGATGAGACCGTTAAGTGGTTCCCATTATTTTAGTGCTGCTTACAGTGAGACACGTCTCTAAAAAGGACTGTGGCTTTAAAGGACATATTGACAAAAGTACTTGGGAAATTACAGACACCATTACTTCTGCTAAATTTTGGACTGACATCCTTGTAAAGCAACCTTAAAAAAACCCCCACCAAACCCAAGCATAAGTGCTTCAGCCATTTAATATGATCACTCTGAGGCAGATTTATCTTTTCTATAAATTGTAATATTGTGACAAGAAACCTTTTGCTCATCATTCCTTTTATTTTTTTCTTCCCAGAAATCTGATTTGGCTGTATAGAGATGAAGTAGCATATATAGCATGTTTGACACTGTATGACAGGGCATGAAGCTTTGGAAAAGGAAGATATGAACATCTGAGTACTGAAATAGTAAATACAGTTGAAGATTTAAAAATAAGTGTAGAAAAACCTGTTGAATCAAGCTGGAGGTGTAGCTTGCTTCTTTTTCCCCCTGCTTTTCTTTGAGGGTTGGTAGGAAGTCACCATCTTTTTTGCAGTGAGCTCCTTCGCTGTTTGTTCTCTTTGTCCTTTCGATGATTCAGTTTTATTTGAAAAATACCATGTGACTTAGTAATTTGTGCCTGACCATACCAGTGTGAAGTTGTGGCTTTATACTACTTGGATGCAGCAGAGGGAGAGGAGTGTACAGTGAATACAGGTAGAAATGATTCAGGTGTTTGAATCACTCATTTCTACATTATTAGTTAATACAGTCTACTGAATGGGAAATGAGATTCAAGTTTCTTTCAGGAATTCTGTTGGCAGAGATTCATTTCTAAGTATTCATAGTTTTGTTTCTTACCTGCTGATCTTTAGTAGGTTATTGCTTTTATTTGAATTTTCAAATGTAAGTTTAAATAGATACCCGAATTTTTCTAAGGCTGCAGAGAGAGGGGTATGCCAGTAAATGCTGCCTCCCCTCCCTACCAGCTCCTCTGGGAGCATTTCCCACCCCATCCTCCGATGCATGTATACACACCTGCATGCACATATGCTTTGGAAAAAGTAGCAGAGAGCTTGGACTGGGGACAGCTGCTTCTAGCTCTGATTGTAGTAGTAGAAGACGTTACTGTTTCTGATTGTTGGTGTTTCCTGTTCCTCTGCATTTGTTAGTAGGTCTTTCCATTTGGGTACTCTCTAATCCATTTCAATTAAAATCAGCGGTGTTGTTAAAGGCTGTGATCTGAATTGCCTAAAGTAGCCGAGATTATTCACATTGAAACCTGTGAGGGATGCTTGGAGTTGCTTTGTCATCACACCTGAGGGTACAATTCATATTACACTTAAGCCAGTTTAAGGGTGAGCTGCTGTCCAAAAGAAGGGGGACCATAAGCATGGTAAGTATTTGGCCATGACTCTGTGGACTGTTGTCCCTTTTGACAGAGACTGTGTGAAGCTCTGTCCTGGCTTCTTGCAGAAATGTGTTGGGATTGTATGAGGAGACTGGAGGTAGGAGAGTGAAGGGAACAGTAGCTTTGCACTTGTAACATTTGTTTCTGAATGAGGGTGTCTGTTAGCAGTGTTGGAAAGGTGTCGCCCTTTTGGGATAGTATTGACTTTGCAGTGATACTTTCCTGTTTTTGATAAATTAATGTTGGTCTGACCTTCACAATTTAAATTGTTGTATTTCCAGTATCCAAAGTGAAGCACGCAGTTTAGAAGTAATTTCCCTTAAATGGACTGTATAATAAGAACATCTTTACCTGCTGTTCCATTTGAGATATTTGAGACAGCTTATGGCAGCAAAGTTAGCTAAACTTGGGAGTTCAGGAATATCTTTTGGAGCAGTGGAGAACTTCTGCATATTTAGTCTGAGGTTTAGTAGCTTCTGACTTCAAATCAGTCACAGTGTGTCACACATTACAGCTTGAATCTCTTCATCTCTAACCTTAATTCAGCTCCTGGTTTCCTGCCAGGATGGCTTCGCTTTGGTTGGGATGGGTGTGCCAACGTAAGGAAGAGGAGACATCAGCTGCCAGGCTTCACTGCTGCCCATGAACCCTGGCCAACCACTGCCCTAGACTAACATGGCCAAGTAGCAGGGGTTGTAAGATAGGCTTCTGGTAAAAGTTCTCATGTGAGAGCACATCAGGTGGAAGAGTGTGAACTAGAAACCTGATTGTTTTCCAGTTTGGTTTTCCTGATTGGTTTTACTCAGTTTTGCAAAAAAGCGAGTCTTGTAAAGTTGCAGAAATTTTTCATGTATCTGTTTACCTTTTTTTCAGTATGTGCAAGGAGGTACAAAGGGGGGCTAAGCATGTTGTTCTTTACCTCTGTCTCAGTCATGTGCTGGGCTGCAATTTCTTGGCATTTGGGAATGTAATCAAAGGACTGATCCCCATACTTGTCCTGTTTTTATACTCTTTCATGGTTGCCTGTTGTTGGAGGAGAGTCAGGTAGATCTCTGGTCAGAGCCAGGATGGTGATTTTAGTTCTCTTTCAAACAAAAAGAAAATACCTTCCCATTTATTTCCCAGTGCATCCTAGGGTTTGTACCTGGCTTCTTTCCTAAAGTGTTCGGGAGCACCATAAAAGAGTTTAGGCAAGATGATGCTCCTTGTCTGCTCTGCACATTTTCAGCTCTGGGCAACAAGTGTGAGGTTGCCCCAAGGGCTTTCCTAATAATTTTTGATTCCCTACCAGGGAGCTGGAGAACTGGCAGCTCCTTTTGCTCTCCAAGTTTGTGCATATAAGGGGGTGAGTGTTAAAAATTCAGCACCTCTGTTACTACTTCATGTGAAAGATCCACAACCGAGCAGATTCTCAACTCCTTAAGACCAGTTGAGGGTCTTGAGTGTGAGAATTGCCCTACAGACAAGGCCTGCAGAAATCTGTAGATTTTGAGTTATTTTTATTTCCAGACTATTCCTTTACTCATTACAGTGGGAGACAGTGACATTATA
This sequence comes from Ifrita kowaldi, assembly GCA_013398055.1. NCBI lineage: Eukaryota > Metazoa > Chordata > Aves > Passeriformes > Cinclosomatidae > Ifrita > Ifrita kowaldi. Next base: position 257,283 of record VZRS01005288.1, on the reverse strand, counting down.
AAGAATATCTCCTTTCAGTTCTGAGAAATTAAAATTCTGTGTTTTATCATTTTGTGATTCAGTTTGGTTTGGAGCCCAGATGCAACGTGGGTGCATCTTGCATGGTTCAGTTCAGTGGTGCATAAGGGACTGGTTCCAAATATACAAAGGTGTGAATAAAGGCCAGCGCCTCAAAACTTACTGAGATCATGCTTTAGCTATGTCTGGTTAGGAAAAACTATTTCATTAATATCATTCTCAGCACAGTTAAAATTGAAAATGGATCCAGGCACATGTTGTAACACATTTTAATGGTATCTAGAGTAAACATAACTACTTCTAAACTAACAGCTATATTTAGTGGATATAGCATTGTATTTAAGTGCTTTTACATTCAAGTTTTCTGTGATTGTGGATGATGGACTCCCAACAGTGGAAAGAATTTGCTATATGGAAGTTTGAATGAAGGCATAAGGAGTTAGAATAGTTGTTGGGCATCTTAAATTCCCTAGCCTTTCTCAACTTGATTTGCTAGGGGAGAGAGGAGGGACAGGTGGTGTGTGTTTGTGTTGTGGTGTCTCTTGTCAGGTTTGCAAGTGGTTTGGGCATCTCTACGGATCCTAGCGGAACATTTTCAGTTGTTGCTTCTGTTATAATAGTGATAAATGAATAATGCAAGAAAAAATACTGTGTACAGAGGTGGGCCAGCACCTATATCTTTGCATTCCCCTATCTAGTATTAACATAAGGAAAAGTTAGACTTAACAGAAGAACTGTTGGGGAATTCAACTAATTTAACAAGTTCATTTCAAAGTCATATAAAAAGCTTTGTAAAGTCTTGAGATAATCCATAATTTTCTGTGTGCACTCAGAGAAGACACATTAGTTGCTTAAGGAATCAGTTAATCTGTCAATCTTTCAATCAGCAAAATCAGCTGCAGACACACTACTTATTAAGCAGTGATTTCATATTGTGTAAGAGCTAGAAATGCTGTGTGTACTAATGAGGAAGGAAATGTCATTGCCATTTGTCCTGTGTTTATATCACAGATAGGTTTGTGAGTTGTGTAATATTGACACTTAAATTTGTACTCAGTTGCAGAGAAGATGAGAACTCTGCATTTGTGATGTAACTTGCTTGAGGTTTTATCAACTTCCTTAGTTTTCTGTATTTATGGCAGTTGTTCTAACTGTATTTGGTGTATTGGAATATATGGTTGGAATCACAGTTGTATTCACCAAAGGCAGCATCTGTTCCTAAGGCTTTTAAAAACCTGTGAAAGACTGTTCATTTCCTTACATTTCTGTGGCAGGGAGTACATTGACACATTCCATGATTTCCTTAGAATGTGTTGTCAACTCTAATAATTTCTCAAGTACAGTTCATATTGTGGAACGTGCGTTAAACTTGGGATTTTTGTGGTGTCATCATTCAAGCAGTCGCCATCATTCTTGGCTGTGTGAAGTAATATTAAGAGAGCACTGAGGACAGAGATATATGGGATACAGCTGTCTACTGATCATCAGTATCTGAAACTCCTGGTCTAATTGTTTGTATTCTCTGCTTTGTCCAGTGCTCATTTGTTGAGACAGTCTTTATAAAGAGGCTGGAGAGGGCTGGTTACTGCAGTACTTCTGGCCTTTCGTTTTGGTGTCATCAGTGTGCTTGATCCCAGTTAAGAAAGTGTTCTACAAAGGCATGAAGCTGATGTGGAAATGTGCTGTTAATTGGTAACTAGGGCAGTTTTATTTCCTTATGATCTGAAAAAACTCCATCAGTGTGTACTGAAACTGTTTAGACACTGTAATTACATACAGTTACGTGTAAGTGTTCTTTGGTCCAGCAATAATTTATAGATTGCTCTTTAAGAACCATTGAGGTAGCAAATAAGTGTACTTTACTGTATAGCATGGTCTGTTTGTTAAAATTTGTTTTGAAACAATTTCTTTGGGACTAATCAACCATAAGGTTGAGCTGTGAAACACTATCTGCTATTACTGACCTGCAGCTCTTGACTTTTGTATTCAGCAAGTTAATTTGAAGAAGTTAATTTTCAGATGTGCTTTCCTTCATGTGCCTTTTTAATACTGGTTTATTCCAACAGATATTTCAGCTTGCAACATCAAATGGGGCACTTGTGCATTTTGTATTTAAGTGCTACTCACAAACATAATTGTGACCTGATAAATTGGCAACCGCTTCTTTTTCGTTTTTGAAGCTTTTATATTTGTGAATGGGGAGGAGCTGGGAATAGCAGATCTGCCTCATGTGAAATAGGACTGTTCAAAGGAAGAGGGTTGAGGTTTTTATTTACAAGGAAGCTGCTCTGAGAGCCCTGCAGATTTGAAGCGCTGTGTTTAGTCAGTGCGTGAAAAACCACAACTGGGGTTCGAAGGCGCTGCTGGTGCACTCCTTAAACAAAAGGAACTGTGGGCTCCAAATGTGGAATATGTTCTTTATCAGTCAGTTCTGCTGCTGTGTGACAGTTCCAGTTTGACTGTCTCTGGCTTGTTGAAATAAGAAATGGAAAATGTTGTTTACTGGAGGATTTTTGATTTTTTTTACCCCCTCTGTTTCGTGTCTAAACTGAGTTTTGTTGTATATGACTGCAGTCATATGCATAGGAGAGGAAAACACGAGGAGAAGAACTACTGTGCTGGAAAAATTGAGGAACACTGGAAGAAAACCATAGTTTTTTCAATTAGACTCTTTTTATCATGTATATCAGACCTCTTTATATGTGCTACCATGTTTAAAAAAGTCTCACACCAGGTGAACAAAACAAGAGGTATTGAAAAAGCGGTCCACTTGCAGTAATATATTATTTCCTGTGTTGTTGACTGAATTTTTGTTCAAATAAGAACATTTATTTTGTGGCAGCACGGGTGCTCCTTGATTCTGCAGTGAAGGCAGTATTCTGTGCTTGATACTAGCTAGTTGCCACGGCAACAATTATGATGTCATGAATTCAGTACAGTGACTTCACTGCAGTGTATTTTATCTCTATTCTCAGTTTTCTTCAGATCTTTCTAGCAAACCAAAAAGCACCTACCTGTCATAGTGTGACTTGTCTATAATGTGATTCAGCCCAAAAAGTTTGCTGATAGACAGGAAGAGGAGAATACATTTTTTAATCACTCAAATGTGGTGGTTTTCATCTGAGAGAAATGTATTCTTAAAACTGAGAACATGAGAGGAGCAGTGTCCTGTTATGTCTCTTCTACCAGAATTACTTGTTCAATCCTGGCTTGCCTTTCTTATTCCTGTATCCTATAGAAACAGGTGAAATGTTTTCTTAGTCTCTCCTCATGGGTTTGTTGACCCGCAAATTGTAGCTGGAAACTTCCTGCCCATCAGCCTTTGGAAATGGTCAGCTGCTTTCAGCCTTCTGAGCACTTCCATTTACCACCAGGTTGTGTACCTCCATTTCACACGTAGCAGAGCTGACTGTGTACTCTGTCCTCTGTTGCTTTCTGATAGTCAAAGAGAAGTGTTTAGCATTTTTTCCTATTTCTGAAAGTGATACGATTTCCAAATTTAGCCCCAGTAAAAATGCCAGTAAAAACACTGAGTTTGGCTAGCCTGCATTTCTTTTGTTGACATAACTGTGTGTCCATTTAGAGCTGGCTTATTGGCTTAACTCAAAGGTTGCCTGAGACTTCTGGGCCATCTGACTTTACATTATCAGTGAATAGTGCAGAGTGTGTTAAAGTGGTATGCCAGGTATTTTTTGTAAGGTTTTTTTTCCCCTTGGTACGTAGAAGGTTCTTCACCTTTGGCTTAGTTTGACAAAGATAGTTTCTTCATATAGGTGAGGCCTAACTATGTTGTAAGTGTCCTGGAAAGCCTTTCTAGTAACAGGAGAAAATGTAGGATGTGCTGATTTCTTCCCATGGCTTCTTGCTGCAGCGCTAATTTGCATTAAATTATATTGAGCATAAAGCTGTTTGGGCGAAGTTAGAATTAAATGGCCTCTTCACATTTTTCTTCCTCTGAAGAAAGCTGGAGATTTGAAAAGCACCCAATAGGAATGGTGCTCCCACTGGGAGGGTGTCATGGACAGCACGTAAAGAAGATGAAAAACGAAGGTGCAATTGTTTTTCTGCAGAAGAGAAATAATACCCTGTGTAGCCTGTCATTTGTGATAAACATATGACTGGAGTTGAGTTGTGACATGCTGCAACTGCAGTTAAGAATATGTGATTGAGATGTTTTTGTTAACGAGCTGCTGACAGAACAAACTGCTAAGTACTGTCGCAGGTACTGTTGTTCCCATTACCTAAGTGCAGAGGTCTGTACTTGAAGATTTGCTGGTTTTTGTTGGTAACAGCTGTGCTTAGTAGCTTTTCTTTAATCAGCAGAAATGGGCCTGGCCAGTGATGGGGTAGCTTGTGTTAAATTCTCTAAATGCTTTTTCAAAATTGTTATGTTGTTGTAATGTCTTTGCACATGGAGGGGTTTATTTACTTAAAGAATAGTGGCATGATTTGATTTATTAAAGGTTTTGGTCTTTGTACTCTTTAGTCTAACCCTTTGTCATTTAGGTATTGGGGTTTTTTTGGTTTGTTTCTTTCTGTTACTTTCTTTTCTAAACGTGTACACTTTCAAGGTGTGAGTGAATATGGAGCTAGAGAATTTTATCTAGGCTTGCTTTCCCACAGAAGGTTGGACCAGGTGATTTCTTGAGGTTCCTTCCAAGCTGGGCTAGTCTGGGATTCTAGGATTGAACTGTTGGGAGGAAGAGCAGCTTTCTTAATGGCAAACTGACATAACTGTGTGTGAAAAATTGCTAACTCAAAACTAACTTTTTAGTCATGTGAAGATGAGATTGTTCCGTTCTCAGCAGCATTTGCATGAATGAATGTTGCATTTAGACATAGTACTATGGCAATTAATACCAGGCTGATTATATATGGAATTTAAAGCTCTAGACTGTTGGCAATGGCAGTTTCTCTGAAGGGAAGTGTAAGGGCAAGGGAAGTGTAAAAGTTTTTTAGAATGCTTGGGAAAAGTGATCACATCCACAGTACTTCAGTATGTAAAAATGAAAGGAAACTTGAAATGGAGAAAGCAAAACCAAGGTTTACTGTGTGAATCCCTTGTTGTGTTTTTTGAATGGATGGGCACATGGCCTTCTGCAGCTGACAGAGCAGAAAGGAGCCTTCTGCATTTTCTCAAACTCAACGTTTAAGAGACTGGGATGAGGATGTGGTGGGCAATGACAACAAGAAAACACGCACCTCACCATTTTCTTTCAGAATTATTATACTTAACAACCTAAACTTTCAGTGTTCTCTTTTATTCCACTCCAAATGCATCTATGAGAACCAGTTATATTCTTGCCCACTGGGACTCGGAAAATAAATAAGCAAATTGGAATTGCCTCTGTTAGTGCTCTGCTTCTACTTAAAAGTACAACATAAACCCAATGTAGAGCATTAGCTCCAGTTTCCCATTACAGGCTTTTACATGTTCTGTTTATACAGGGATGCTAAAACTGACCTTTTAAGTTATTACCAATACTGGTAGTGCATGGAAAAATGGCAATATTGGTGAAAGTAGGGGAAAGTATTTGTCTTGCATTTCAGGATACAGTGACAGATAGTGGCTTGAGTTTGTGTTTAATCAGTCTCTAATGTTTTCAGTTCGGCACTTTTTTGGTTTCAGCTTTGAAGACTTTTCCTCCAGGTCCGCAATTTCAACAGGACTTCAGTGAAAAGAGTTAAAATGCTTGGGCAGATCTTCTTGCAGTGCCTGCTTCACAGTCCAGAGCCAAATTTGGTTCAGAATTGGAGTGTGAAAGAGGAGTCAACAGAAGAAGGTGGAAGCTTGAGGAGCTGCTTGCTACTGTAGATAAGTTAGGGGGCTGGAAGTGCCAGAGAGGTGTTTCAGGGGCAGTACTTGGTGAAAAGCTGAGCTTCTAAATTTTGTCCTGCTCAGGGGCCCCTTGTGACCTGTTAACCTGTCTGTGGGTTCATCGCTCATCTTTCTGGATATCAGGTGACCTAACCCACCAATCCTTTGCTGCTTCCGGTCTGCTGGGGAAGGCTATGAACAGCATCAGAGGTAGATATGTCCTGTCTTCTAACAAAAACTCTGTCTTTAGAGGACAGGGTTTTATTGAGTTCATAAATTGCTACATCTCTTGCAAAGACTTGTATAGAAAATTCTACACATCACCTTTCAAAGCAGGTTTGAAATTTATTGTTTTGAAGGCAATTGGAAGAATCTTTATTGGTACAGAGAGGCTGGTCTTAGCAAGCATTCATTAAAGTCGTTACTGGTGAGCTTTGAATTAAAAATTTGCATTAATTGGTAACCATGTAAAAACCTCCATGACAAATTCATAAATGGAGATGGGTGCTTCCCCACACGGCCAGGTCTTTGACTGGGAGTGCTGTGGGATGGGGGTGACATGGTTATCTTGGCCTCAGCAGGTTGCCTGGTTCCCTTTTGCTGCAGCTCTGATTCAGATTACCCAGCAGTCCCCGTGCTTTGCTATGATCAAACGATACAGCCCTCACGGAAAAATGTGCTACTCAAAGCTCTGTGTGGCTCCTGTAGCCAACTTGATCTATACAATGGGAAATAGGAAAGCCTTCTTTATCTGATTAAACAGCCGACTTTGGCATGAAATCTCCTTTTTAAAATCAACTTGCTGGAAGTGCTATGACAATAAAAATGCCTTTTTTTCTCCTTCTTGTTGTGAAAGCAAAAAAATTGACTGACGCTTCCTCGTTTCATGTATTACTGCCAGAGCGTTCTCTGACATTCTTTGAGTTTAATCATCAGATGTGATACCCTGGTTGTACTTAAGCACAAAACTTTTCAGTGCTCTATTAACTGCCAGTATCTGTGCTGCATGAGGGTTTCTTCCTGGTGACCTCAACTATTGTTTCTTCTTGCTTGCTATATTAGTGTTAAATGAATCGATAATAAAATGAATTCTGTCTCGGTGCTTGTCATTAAATTACAGACATCAAATCGAATATAAATGGTGTCAGGATAAACACATTTGAGTCCTGAATTTCTCTTTAAAACAAACGTAAATTTTAGGAAATAACGTTTAATACACGAGTTGTATTTTAAGTGTAAAGTATATGCATGGTTAACAAGAAAAAGTTTGATAAAGTTGACTGTATACATAAGAAAAAAGAAGGCAAATTAATTTTGTATCTTTTTTTTTAGAGAGCTCTATGAATGTGTATCTATCTAATTTGAACCTACTCAATCTTGCCTGCTGAAGCTCCCTCTGCAGTCAGTGTGGCTGATGATTCAGATGGTGAAGTTGGTGTTTACTTCCAATAGCCATGAAACAGGGCTCCTTGTGTATCCAGATCACATGCATAATAAGTATTAATGAACTTCCAAAGATTAGCCTAGTTTCTGGTTCTGGTCTGGTTTCTACTTTTCGTTCCTCTGAATAATTTTGTGCTGGGGACTCAGGAAAGGTGGTATCGTTTAGACACTTTCCTTTTTCATGTCTCGCTTAAGGTTCTCTCCTTGCTTACCAAATCCCCACGAGTTTGCTTCTGCTGCAGTGCAGTGGTGGAGGAAAGATTTGGGGGAAAGGGAGAGGAAACACAAAGGTAGAAGAATAAGCCTTTGGAAATGGTTTGGAGAAAGATGTAAGAGGAAGAGAACAGCTTCGTAGGAAAAGAATACTCTGCATATTCTTTATAAATAATGCATCACGTGGGTGAGCTTCATGTCTACATCTGTGGTGTAGCAAATAGAGATTCTTGCCTGGTTGCAAATGCCAAGTGTTGTTCAAGTAAATGAGAGAAAAGTCACAAACTGTGAAGGAGAAATCTTAGGATCAGTGGACTTCTTTTATCATTCAGTTACCTATTAGTACCTGTAATTAAAAAAGAACTGTTGGAGTTAGAGCAGTGTCCAAGTCATGCACCCTCAAGATTTTAGGCAGAGATTGGCATTTCACCTGGCCCCCCAGATCTGTGGTGTTTGCATTGGCTTCTGCTTCTCAGGTAACATTGATTCAGTAGAAAAAAAAATTATGTTTACAATAAACACTATCTTTCATACAGTGTTTGTGAGCACTATCATTAATTGTAGGCACAATTAATTATAGGATAAGGATAATAAACAAAGTTGATGATAAATAAGGCTGGTATCTAGTGAGACTGAAGAAGAGTTTCATTGAGATGTTATCGTAATGAAAGCAGTTGTCCACAGCCCTTACAGCAGAGAGGGCAGCGTTCTTTGGGCTCTGAGGGGATCACAAGGTTCCATGTAGGATTTCTAGGGATGATTCAGTTTTGAGAGCATGTAGAGCATTTTATGTAGGACATATCTCTTCCAAGCTAAAGGAATTTACTGTCACGTTTTACTAAACATACATACATTAGAATAGTTTTGTTCTTTGACCCAGAATTAAATTAAAATCTAGAGACTGTACAATTCAACTGGTTGTGCTCTGTTGGTGGGTCTGTATTTTAATTTGGGCAGCGTCCACAATGGGGAGAAGACGTACAGACTTATTAGGAAGAACATGGATGTTTGATATTCCCTGTTCCAGAACCTTTGCTTGAGAAGCTGCATTGGATTTATTTCCCTTTTAGATTTATAAAAGCTATCCTGAACACTCAACTGTTTAAATACTGGTGTGATGTGCCACTGCAGAGGCGTTTTACTTTCATATTGCTTTCATTCAATAAGATGCGCATTTTTTCTGTATAAATGAACTCATATTCAGTAGTGCAATTGATGAATTCTCCTCCTCTTTCTTTCCTGCTGTAACACTGGCAAACAGTTCAGTTCATCCAGGTGTCAGTGCTTTTAGTTGTGTGATCAGAATTTTCTAATGAGGGGAGGAAACAGTAAGAACTGGTTTGAAATCATTTTTCAAGGTCCAAAAAGAAAAAAGAAAGCAAAGCCATCTTAAAATTAACAGCTGGAGTATTATTCTTTATGGTCTTTCAGAAGGAAAAGAATAGAGGTGGATTTTTTTTTTGGCTTGTATAAGTGCAACCTTCCACAGTTTTCCTCTCATTTTTCTCTCATGTTCACCCCTCATCTTTATCCTAGAAATGTAATTCCTCTTCTGATGTCTTTCCTCTGAGGTTTGTCCTCTGTGACGCAGACTTAGTTCGGTTGACACAATCTCTGATTCTGTTCAGTTCTGCTCTTTTTTTTTTTCATCATGTCTCATCTTATTTTTGGTCAATTAATTTTAATGATCTTTTTAGAGAAATTCTTTCTTTCTTTCTTTCCTTTTTTTTTTCCTGGAGACCAAGTAAATTGAAAGCAAAAATAAAGCCATGCCAAGAGGTTTCAGGGTGCTTAGGACAGAGTGGTATGTGCACAGGGGCACTCCACCCCATCTTGTGAATAAAAAACTTGAGTGAGACGCGTATTTCTAGGCTCTAATTTCTGTTTTCTCTTGGCAATGGGAGCGGGATTAATCGTATTTAAATAATACTTTGAATATTTTTGGGTGGACTCCTTTTTTTCTTCTGTGAAGATGTTTTTGCAAGGAGAGTCAATAATTTTTTTTTCCTTTTCCCATCCCCAAACCCACAAGACAGAAATGAGGAAGTCCTTCACTATCCAGGCTTGCCAGATCGTAGATGAAATACTGTGCTACCTGAAGTGCCTGGCTTCTGACCTTGCTCAGTAGTCATAAAAGCTTTTTTTTCCTTGATACAGGATACTTGTATCCTGTTTGGAATGACTTCCTAGGCTTTATTGGGGTCCACTTGGACAACACTGGGATATAGCACTTCTGCTAGGCAGCTCTTGATTTTTATGGGCTTGAGTCCTTGAGTGGTTGAGGCAGATGATGACTTTCACTTAAATAGTTTCTTTTTCCTAAAGCCAATGGTTTTGATGACTTTGAGCAGCAGCACTGATTAATATTTTACCTATAACTGAGTAAAAAGTATTTTGGAGTGGGAATCGGGACAAGAAGCTGCATAATAATCTGGTGTGATTTCTAGACACACACACAAGTTCTGCTGACACAGGTTGGTCAGATGAGGATATTTGGTACTGCTAGAGACTCAAGTGTGGGAGGAAAAAGTGTTATTCAGGCTGCTTTGCTACATTGATGCTTCCAGTGAGCAGAAACAAATGTTTGGCATACAAACTCCTATGACTGTTTGATTTCAAAAGATAGTCCAAGTTTAGGGTAATAAAAGCCTATTTTATATTTATAGTGTTCTGGCAAGGAAGTTTTTTTGCCCTTGGAAAGTCCCTGTAGGAATAGAGAGTCTGTAAATGCATTACAAGTTGTGTCTGTAAACTGGCAGCACAGTGCAAAGCTGCAGTTGAGTACCAGAACTTGCATTTGTGGTAGAAACAGATTTTCATAGGCCTTTGCTGCAAAATGATGTGTTCTGATATTTAAAACTGTTGCTTCAAAATGCCTTCCTTGGGTTTTCAGATGGTGGCAGTTGCATCACTTTTCAATTGAGTAGCAATTTGAAGGCACCCTCTTCCTTCCTGAAGTCTTGAATGTGAAGTTAATGCTGTGAGAATGTGCTCTGATTGTTAGAGGAGTCTTATCAGTGGGCTGTGCTTTAATTCAAGGTAAAAGTGAATAGACAAATACTCAGGAATTATATGGCACTTCCAGGCTTTCTTCCTGAGAAGCCAGCTCTTGGTGCCTGCTATTCTGTCTCAAGGCTACCATAATCCATGATCCTCACATGCAGAGAAGAAATGAGGACTCTCTCAGAACGCCTCTTTCATTTGATGGAGTTTTAGCTGTTTCACAGAAAGACTTCTTGCTCTTATACAACCAATATCTTACTAATTGTGCTGTTTAACAACAACTGCGGGGAAATTATATGACAGGGTAAAGACTGGTCCTCATGAAATAGCAATAGTTTCAATTACTTCGTTTCTTTTCAGAATAAAGATCTTGTCATTATAAAATTTAAGATTAACTTTGCCTTCTATCAGCACCATGCTGTGAATATGTCTAATCCTGCGAAATGTGGAGTATACACTTGCTCTTCATGTAAGAGGAGAAAGTATTTCTAGCTGTAGTAGCTCTAATTAATTTAATGACATTGTGACAGTAACAGAGGGTCTAGGAATGCTATTATAATTCAGTCATATAATTCATGCCATTATAATTCAGTCATAGTTAAGAACTCATTTTTGCATGTAGATCTTGGGGCACAGCATGTCCATTCATCAGGATTCTGGTAAAACTTGAAGATCTGTAAGGATGAAAGAATAAGAGCTGGTGGAGGGATGAATAGGGATATTTAGAAATTCCTTTGTTGCACTGTACAGCAGTTCTTACCAGGAAAATAGACTGGATGTTATCTTCTTCAAACAAGAAATTTGGTGTACTTGTGGAAATTTGTTGAAAAGTTCAGCCTTTCAAAGGGACATAATAAACCAAAGGTCTTAGCATTGTCTTTCTACTTTTCAAGTCAGAGACTTCCAGGTCTCTGAGCTTTGATCTTGGAGCCAGCAGTGAGAGGCGCTGCCTTTTGCGGGATCGCTGCAACTCTTGGCACCATCACCAAATTTTAATTTTATTATTAGTTAGTGATTCTTTTGTCTCAACTGCAGTTCCTTGAGGGGTGTTGTTTCTTAAGTATTAGCAGATACTCCCTGTTTCCCTTGAATATAATTCTGCCCTGAGGTGTTGCTGTTTCTTCCCTCCATTAAGGTCGTGTGCGTTTACTTTGAGTATATTCAGCTCGAGATATTTCATATCCATAATGTTCTTGCTATTTAAGGTTTTGGATGTTGTGAGGTAGGAAATAGGAAAACCAGTTCAACTACCATGTTGTTAACTGAGGAGCAAAGAAAGATACAGATTATGTAATAAAAGAAATGGTTTGCAATATTGTTTTTGCAATGAACTTGTATCTTGACAGGGAAACTTTGAGGTACTAGGTTCCATAGCAAAGCAAAACATAAGGTGAAATAAAATCCCTAAAATAAGGGTTGATTGCCAAGTCAAATATTAGGATGCTGCTTTTGAATATGCTACTTTGAGTAAATTCAGACAACTGAGGTTGGGACTTCAGAGATTTTCACTGGTTTATACTGCCTCCAAATGGTATTTTAAGCAAGTTTCCTTACTTACATGTTCCTCAGTTTCTCAAGTTACAGTGTTTTTGATTTGCTTTTACTTCTTTCAAGTTAAAAAAACCCCAAACAAACAAAATGTCAAACAAATAGAAACCAAGCAAAAAACCACCCCCAGACCAAAATCCTGAATAACCTGCCTTGTTGGGTGCTTGAGGTTTTAACATTTGGGATGTGTTTTGTGACCATTGAGTAAAATATATATTCCCTTCTTCCCCCTTTCATTTAAGTATTGCTGGAGTAAATAATCCCTAATGTTGTCCCACTGTTAAAAGATACTTCAGGCCAGACAGATACGGCTCCACACACAAAGGTATGTTCTTTTACTTTTCCTGCCCAAGAAATAGCAAGTGTCTTGATTGTAGTTTTCAGATTCAGGTTCTTTTTCCTTGAAATCCTGTCTGCTTCATGTTATTCAATGTTCAATTTGTAGTTTTCACTGAGTGTTACTCAAGCTACAACCCTTTGCAGCAGTTGGCTTGTTTTGCACTGTCTGTTCAGGCTTTAGTCTTCTGACTGCTGTCAAATATCTGCTTTGTGTTATTTGGTTAGCTTTGGGATAGCTCTCTTGGATATTTTAGAGCTCACTAACACTTAAAAAATCATAGATGTAGTAATCTAGCACTAATGCAAAATAATTTGTTTGAATTCTCAAAAATAAGAATTTGTAAGAGTAGAAAAGTATGGCTTCCAAGGAAGCTTTGGCTCTGTTATATCAGATTCCTGAAAAGGAAAAGCCATACAGACAGAAAAGCTATTGTAGCAGCATGCTTTTCTGATTGAATTAGCAGTGAATGCTCTTCTAAAAGCAGCCTTCATTATTAACCCAAATCAGTTACTAACACACGGGGACAGCTGAGTGAGGAGTCACCAACAGTGCACTGAAGAAGGTGAGTGATTGTAAGAAGGACTTGAGGAATGTTCTTCCTAAGCGCCATGGTATGAGCTGCTGCTGGGGTGAAGCAACAGCCATGTATCTGTGATGTTTTAATCAGCTGCTGTTCAAATGAAGGTGATGTCTCATGTTTGCTGGTGGCATTTCAGTGTAGTAAAAGAAGGTTGAATAAATTGAGAGGAAATGAGCCAGTCTTTGTTTAATACCCATGAGTATATGGTGCACCAAGCCTTGTCATGAGGGAAGTTGTTTCTTCTACTCTGGTTTCCTTTATGAGTCTCCCAGCTTCTCTAAAAGAAGTATGATGGATGTTTTCAGTTGCCATGGAAGTTGTGTTGTGCCAAGGCAAGAGGTAAACTCTTCTGATGGAGTAATATTAGTCAAGATATGAGGGAGATAGCGTTTCTCTGGTGGAAAACATAGACTGTGGTGTTATCAAGACATGGTGACCCAATACATAGTTGTTAGAGCACCATTGAACTGAAGCCTTTGGATTAGGCTGAAACCACAGGTGTCAGAGCTACTGTTTCTATGAGCTTCATCTGCGTGTTTGTGATAAGGATGTGGTTACTTGTTTTTCTGCCTTACCAGATTTGGGAAGCTTGTGATACCAAAATCGGCCAGGAAATGAACTTTCTAACACAATTTGAAGTATTAGAGAACAGGCATCTTTATTATGGACACACCCAGAGGATATCTCCTCTAATCAGATGTGTGTGGTGAGACTTTACAACAGGGTATTTATTCCATCCTGATCAAACACACTCATCACAACATACTTCCTAGCTAATACATAAACATCACTTTTCCTAGAACTAATTTCCATGCATCCACCTCCTATGGGAAGTCCTGATACGGTCCTGGAAGGTCGTCTAAAGGGGTCTCTGGTGGTTGTACTCACTGAGTGCTTCAATATTAAAGTTGACCTTTCCTTGAACTTCTTCTTTGGGCGTGTGCTGTTGCTTCTTGTTGCAAAACTTGCCAAAACCCCCACTATATTCCTCATTATCTGTTTATCCATTGGTTCCAGCTATGTTTATCATGCCGTGTGGATATTTTTACATTCCTTTATCTGGATTTTTTTTTTTGCTAGTTAATCTTTAAGATCTATCTACCAACCTCAGGGGAACAGAAAATATATATTCTCTGTGTTATTTGTCCCTTGCACAGACTCCTCATCAGAGCATGAGACTGCTTCACAAGTGGTACTCTGTGTGGACCAAACCTTACTTATTTGGGGGACAAGCTCTATCCATTTCTTTATATGTGTAAGCAGTAGTGTGTCCATCTCCATCATTCAAACAATAGCTTCTCTTTTCCCAGCAGCCACAGCTGCTGTTGAGAGAAGGATGCAGAGGCCGAATAAAAGGGCAGGCTTACAGCTCACAAATCTGGGGATGTGTGGCAGTGTTGGGTTAGGGAAAAATCATACAGCAATTGTACAGTGTTTTCCTGCTTCCTTGGCGTCAGGAGCAGGTTTGTCTCAGAGTAAGAGTACTCATATGAGAAAAGCTGAGCTGCTTGGACAGCGTTTCCTTCTTTAAGAGACATTCTTGCAAGAGTGGGAATAGCTTTTGAGCACTTGCTCCACTGTACTGGTTCTATGCTGAGTTTTGAACTGACAAATCTTGGAAGACAAAATACCTAAACTGGTTTAATATTGCTACAGAACCTCATGATCACTCAGGACTTGCTAATTCACAGTTTCAGGGACAGAATTTGTTGTGTTAAAGGGTCTTGTACCAACCAAGTTGTGGGGTTTTTATTTTGGAATTTGATGATGATGTTGCCTTTTTTTCCTCTTGATACTCTTTTTTGCCTATGCTATGGCTCCTGTAATCACATTGGCTTTTAAATCCTGGGTAGAAGTTATCTCTAGTGCAGCTTCACATTATTTTATCTGGTATCTGGCCCCTGATGAAATAGATCCCCTTGCCTACCTCTTTGTCTGTTAGTTTTTATACCTTTCCTCCACGGATGTCTTATTTTGTCATTGAACAATTAGGATATAGCTGTTTAATTTGTTAATTGAGTGAAAATCTGTCCCTCCTTTCAGGGTTGATTTTTCACTGTATCGGGTGGGGGAACCAGTTCTTGTGATGCCACATAGTAACTGTCTGCCAGAGGGAAGCGGTGGGAGCATTTGCTCTTTGGGATAATCTTGTCCCTTCATTTTGGTGCAGCCAACTCACATCCTGGCTTACCTATTTTGGGGCACTACTGTGATGGCCAGCTCTGTGTGGTGTGTTTTGCTTTTTGTTTTAAATAATGACACGAGAGTGGGTTGCTGCTGAACAGAAGGGATCTCATGTTTCCGTGCCCTTCCAGTATTCCTGTTACTTCTATTGCCACACACCCACCTCCAGGCTTCTGCTAGGCAAATTCCTGCTGCCCCTTGGAGGCAAGTGCAGTGCTGAGGTCAAGTGTGCAGAGACCAAGGGAGGATGGAAAGTCAGGAACTCTGTGTAATAACCCATTTGTACTTCAGTTTAGAATGGTGCTGTTTCTGGCCTGTGTGAGGTTCCCTTTAAAGAAGCAATCTGATATAAGTAAAGTCTCTTTGCAACAAAGAAATGCTTTTGCCTGATTGCTTTCACGTCTGGTTTGATTTTGTAGTTTTGCTTTTTCTACGGACACCTGTAGGAAGTGGGGCTGTGGTTTGATTAGGGAAGAATGCCAGAAAAGTAAAAAGAGGATGAGAATGTGGAGGGATGATGATGATTATTGTTATGATTATTATTAAGCTTATTTTTGCTTCTTGCTGTGGGTCTAGTAGAGCCCTGAAATCTGATGTGTCTTAAAGTAAAATAAAAAAGTGAGAGCAATTACCTGTTTTTGGTAGCGTGGCAACATTTCTGGAGAGATTCTCTGAAGTATTCCCGGTGGACACGCACAATTAAGGGAAGTAAGTAGTCTGGGATAGAATATATAATCTACATAGTGACTTCTAGAATAGAAAGCCTCTAAGTAGACAGGTGATTACTGTGTGCATCACAGGAGGAGGAGGACTATATGAAAGCTATTTATGCAATATACATATTCCCTGTCTGAAAGCTAAGTGAGCCTATGCCTGGGAGCTGCACTAGCAAAATACACAGATGAGATTTCTTTTTAACTTTAAAATAATACAACTGCTGCATCCAGTCAGTGTGGGGATGAATGACTTTTGTGATCCATATGCTGGATTAATGCAGTGTATTTTATTTGGGTTGCTTTCTGAACTGTTTTCTTGATGACTGGTTCAAGTGTGGTATATGACTATCCTCTGCTTGTTACCTCAGATATTAGGAGGTAGCTGCACTCTAGAAGTCTTTTCTTAAGAAGCTGTGCTTAACACCTTGTTCTCCGGTGTGTCTGTGATAAAAGGGTTCAGGACCTGCCTACAGAAGGAGTGGTGACTCTTATGTCAGTCAGGACCATCATGATAAGTGTTGCTTGCCAAGCATTTGGCATTTTCTTTCCATGTACTTGAAATCTTCCGCTGCCTAAAACTAGTTTTTCCATCTTTCTTTTGGCTGAGAATTGTCAGGAGTCCATTGGTGGAACTATTAGGCATAAGCCAGAGGAAAGGTTTTGTACAAATGGAATCTCATTTTACAGGAAATAATTAATTTTCTAGTTCAGAAAATTAGTAGTGGTGTGTATTTCCAGTTCCCTGATTAACTTTCTAATTTTGGTTGATTTTGAACAATTTGAACATCAACAAGGCAGATGTGCTTTTTCTGTAAGTTCCATGAAACTGAGCTAGGGCAGGAAAGGGATCTTAGGAATGCTCAGAGAAGACTGTGAGATGGACTCGTGCTACAGGCATGGAGGAGTTAACATCAATAAATCTGTCCTTAAAAAATGTCCCAAAGATAAGCTGTGGTCAAACATAATATATGAAAATCTAGCATTCGAGCCAGCGTTCACAGAATGAGATGTTAACGTGGTCAAAGCTCTGGATTTTGGCAAAATAAAAGTAATTTTAACAGATTTCTGTGGGTTTTTAACAATATATGAGAATTCTCCTTAGCAGCCATAAGCATCTGTAGTCATTCATGTATTTGCTTTGCCAGCTGTAGGAGCTTAGGTGCTGTCCAGTATCACCAGGGACTTGTGTCTGCATTTCTGCTCAGGTAGATGCTCCAAGAGAAGGCAGCACAATCTTTGAATTCAACTATTTTATGCAAAGTTATGTTAGTCGTGGCCTCAAGTATTTTACATTTCTACAATCAGTACCTCAGAAATATTCCAGGGCTGTCTGTTTCATATGGCTGTAACACTGTCAGTAGTCAAAGTGTTTTATAAATTTAATTGATATTTAGAAACACTCCTGGTGCACAAAACAGATGAATTTTTTTTTCAATTACTTAAATTGCTCTATAAGTTCTCTACTTCCATCTTTTTTTGCTTCTGCTCACTATCTATAATGTGAAATACGTTCAGTGTAGTTTGTAAAACTGACATTATAGTTGCGGGTTCTGTAATTATTTCTAGTGGAATTCCCTCAATTTATTATTATTAAAAAACCTGAACAAAAGTCACATAATTACTTCAGAAACACAGTTCTTAATCATGGTAAAGAAGCCCATGAAAAAGAAAGATTTTTACCAATTTTATTTCATTGTGTTTCCTGGGTTATTACAGATGGTGTAATAGAATATAAGTATGCTGCCAGCGTGAGACAGAAACCTCCCTAAAAAACATGATGACAGCTGAACTCTGCTGTGTCAGTGGCAATCTGCTGGAGATGAATTTGTCTGTCAGTTTATGACCTTGCATTTTTTGGTAGAATTTGCGTAGTCTAACTGTGCATTAAAGAAAATTAACCTCGTGCAGGCTAATTAAGATTCATATCCTTAAAACTGGGTGTACTTTATATGCCTGTTTGGAAAGGGAAGAGAAGTGTTTTAAGTTACAGAATTAATTTAAAACTTTTGATTTTGGGTGCTGTTTTTGTTCAGATGAAGAAAAGATCTGTGTCCTCAGAAAAGTCAAGAGAGCATTATCAAGTAGCAAAGTTAGATTACTGATTAATGTTCCTTTCTGCTCTCTGGAAATATGCTCTAGGTGGATGCTTGTGGTTGTCAGAAGATGTAAATCAGGATGGAGATGGGTTAATTGTTGATAAGGGACAACTTAAGATCATTATGCATTAAAAATCTGTTATTGAATTAAGTTAAAGCTATTAACTATTAATAATTTATCGTGGTATTGACACAAATCTGTACATTTTCCAATCTCATGCTTTATTACAAATACTATTGGCAAACATTTTCAGCATATACATCACAGCTAAAAACCCACAAAGGAATATATAAATTATGTGTAAGTAGTTGGTGCACAGTATTAAAGGGAGGAAGTGGTCTAGAGGACAAAAAAAATGCTTGCGAGAAGCACAGTCTGCAGTTATGAATTATTTCATATAAATATTGCCTATGGCATGGATATTTAAAGAGGGCGAAAAGCCGAATATATTACAGGAGCTCGTATCAGGTGCTGTGGGAGCGATTCCGAGAGGAGGGACCCAACTCGGGCGCCTCCGATACGCCCGAATGTTTTGTCTAGAGATAACCAAAGCCGAAGGGCTCCGTGTTTTGAAGAATGAGAAGGTGCGGGTTCCTCCGCGGTGCGGGATTGCTGCGGGCTGGGCGCTGGGAGCGGCTCGCAGGGCCGGCGCTGCGGGCACGGCTCGGTCGCAGCCCCGCAGATGGCGCTGGCCCTGCCGCCGCTCTCCCGGCGCTGTCCGGGCAGGAATCGCTGTGCCGGGAATTCTGATGGGCTCCGTGCAGAATGTGTGCCTTTCAGGTGACTGCTGGCAACCAGATGTTTTTGATAAGATTTTGATAAATGTATTGGGATCCACTGAGAATAAGATTTAACATGAAAATAAATAAAAAGCACCCAGGGGAGTAATTCTGTTTTATTTATATTCCTTAGTTCGGATAGATTTATTTTTTAAAATTTTTTGTTCCGTTCCTTTCTTCTAGCCTTCTTAATGAGAGCATTGGACAATTTATCCCCATGATGAAATTATATGAAATGTTTTTTGCCCTTTTTTTTTGAATCTAAAACCTTCAGCAATGCATGCAGCACAACTGAATTTTCAAAGGAAAACTCTTTGAAGTCCTTTTTTCTTTTTTCTTTCTTTGTGTCTCTGTCTCCCCCTTTCTCCATCTCTCCCCCCTCCTTCTCTCTGTCTGTCAAGTTCAAGAGCAGCTCAGATGCCATGAATTAAGTGAAGCACAAAAGGGGAAAAGGAGACCCTTTTGAAGAACAAAGGCCTCCCATTAGGCTGCCGTGTTCTTTCTCTGACCAAAATTGCTCCCTACATGGTTTTTATTGCTGTCCACATGCTTGGCACATAAGGTAAATACAGTAGGACCCTCGTTACCTCACACTCTCTCTTCCTCTTCCCCCTTCAATAAATGTTTTGTCTCTTTGATGTCCCTAGTAATTCTTATACTGATTGTTCCCACCCTCATAAAAGCCCCAGGGGTAGTCATGGTGGTGGATAGCATTAGATACTGTGTAAATGCTTCCAGAAAAGAAGACAAACTGCAGCCAAAGAATTTATTTCAGGTGGAAGAGAATGGGAAGGAAATACAGATGTTTTCTTTTCAACATGTTGCCTCTCTGCCCCAGCTATGCTTATATTTCCCAGGGAAGTTCATAATTTCTTCCTGTTTGTTTCAAAAACAAACAAGAAAATAGGCCTAAATCAGAAATATGAGAAAATGCATGCCACAAGACTTTAAAGTGATAGAAATCTTCTCTTAAGCCTTCTTGAATATTTATTTTTCTTTGGTTTGGACAGCTCTCTGTTTCAGAGCTCTGGTGAAAAGTACCAGCTAAGGTTCAGATTCAGGTAGATTTCAAAATGTGAACTTTGCAGTGCACGCCTTTTAAAAATAAATCAGTCAGGCCCTTCCTACTGAAGTGAGGTTTAAAAATAGCACTGAAGTGTATGCATGCATATAAAAATCTGGAACGAGTGTAAAACGCTTTCTTAAACCTAAAATTGCAATGCAACATTTTAGTACTTGAATGACAAAATTTGCTAATAGTTTCAAAGACATCTTTTGGTGAGTTAATTTTTATGGTAGAGTTCTGAAATGTGAAAATAATCGATGTGGGATAGTATAATTCATACTGAAGTTGTCTGGAAATTGTGAAGCACACAAGTATTTCTTGGAATTTGAAATTATATTCTTCGCAAATATGTTATTTTCAGAGATATCTGTTTGTTTTGATATTTGGACTTGGCTTTCATCTTCTCATTCTGCGTATTCGGTGACATGAAGTAGTTTCATTAGGTTGTGTAACACAATTTAATATGTAGTGATTAACAGAACTTGTAACTGTTTGTATTTTTGGCACTTCTTCTTAATGCTACCACCTCAGCTCCTGGAGTATATGCTTTTATGAGCATCTGCTGTTATGAACATAGTAATTCCAGAGAAAATGTCAGCAAGGCTACTTAAGGAAATAACAATGACTCTTATCAGTCTATTTTGTAGATTACAAGGCAAGGAAAATCCACCTTGAAATCTGACTTTTCATGGCAAATTCTATTTTTTTTTTAGCTTCTTTTCTTTTTTTCCCTGTGTTGATCATATTGCATAATGAATTTTAAAATAAATTATTGATTGTAATCAGTCTAGTTTTTCCTCACTCTGTGTGAGCAAGGTTTTACATACATGTATCTGCAAAGGAATTAAATTTGCTTTCCCATCCTCTTGTAATTGGCCTACTTAGCTTCCTGCTGTGTGTGTAGGGGAGAGATGATGCTCGCACTTACAGAACTTTCAGTATGTAATTGGCATATTTTGATCCATATTTTATGCAAGAATGGGTCATCTAAAGTGGCATCTGCAGCTTCAGGTGTTCTGGTAGAACGCCCCATAGGTAGCAGTGCTGCATCTTCTTGTGGTGGATGTGGATGCTGTGATTAATGGCAATGGCTACAGCTGCCTGAGTATGGAAGATGAACCTTTGTTCTACCTTCCCCCTCCCTCTTGCCATGCCCCATTTGTCATGTAGCCTCTCCTGTTGTCGTTTAACCTATGTCCCCTTGCTCCGTGGAGCTGTACCTGCACTCATCTTCCCCAGCCTCACAAATCTGTGCCAGACCCTCCCTTCCCCTCTGCCTGTGGGCACGGTTCTGTTCACAGGTCAGAGCAGGTCCTCCCCCTGGTCCTGAGCAGCAAATGCAGGACCAGGCTGTGCCAGGATGGTCGCGGCTGCTGCTGGAAGTCGAACTGAGGGAGAGGAGGCGTAGCTGCCACATCCACATTTAGCCACAGCGTTGGTTGGTTTGCATTATCTACTGACCAAGAGCACAGGAGTGCTTCTGTGGGGAATTGGGACAAGTCTGGGAGCCACTGGGCTCAAAGGCTCCATGCTGGGCAGAGTAGGAGGAAGACTTTCTGTGGGAGGTGGGGCTGTGTCACACAGAACCACAGAATAAATGAGGTTGGAAAAGACATTTGAGATCATCGAGTCCCACCTATGGCCTAACACCACTATGGCCCTGGGTGCCACATCCAGTCTTTTCTTAAATACCTCCAGGAATGGTGACTCCAACACCTCCCTGGGCAGCCCATTCCAGTGCCCAATCCCTCTTTCTGTGAAGAACTTCTTCCTTATGTCCAGCCTAAACTCCCCCTGGTGCAGCTCAAGGCTGTGTCCCCTAGTTCTGTCGCTGGTTTTCTGGGAGAAGAGACCGATCTCATGCAATCAAGTAACTTGATTTTAATACTACTTGGAATTTCTATGAGGATGAATAGGAACTAAAATATAGATCAACTTTACCAACACAATAAACAGTGAGTGTCAGCGTCTGAGTATTCCTTTCAGCAATAGTAGAATGATTTTCCTGGGAATGTCTTGTAGGTAGCTTTTTTTGAATTCCATCAGATTATTCTTCCCTATACTTTGTCTTTATGAGTATGTAATATACATCCGAAAGAGACCACTGGGAATTTTCAATTGTACGTCTGCACAGAACACACTCAACAGTCTGAATTTTGAGTTTTATTTGACAATTTCTGTATAAAGACCAGTGACATAGTAGACATAAAGATTTGGTGGCTTCCATTGAAGACTTGTTGAAATAAGTAATGAAAGAATGTGTTAGCAAGAGGCTTAGTTATAATTGTTCAAAACTCTGTTCCTTACATAGGAACTGCAAATTTTTAAGAATAGTACCTAATGCCTTGGAAACCCTGCACAATGAAAAACACTTAGATTGCTACTCTTGAAATAAGCTGAAATGATGATGTCTTCAGAATGATTTTATTTCTTTGGCATTGATGCTACTGGGATTTTCTCAGGTTTGTTTTAATTTTGAACTCTTAGACATTGAGGAAGGGCTTCCTTAGCAGAGCTCTGAAATGTGAGGTTGGTTGTTGTAGTCACTGAATAGTCATATTCACAGTGTCGATCCAGGGTGAGGGGTTCAGTACATCATCTGTTTCTTCCCAAAGGGCTAATATTTCATATTAGATTCTTAGTAGAGCCTTGAAGCTGTGTAACTACTCTCATCTTCGTTACACAAAATCTAAACTCTCTTGAGGTAAATAAAAATTTCTGCTCTTTTATTCTTTCATTTGCAGACAACAGTAAGCAAGACTCCTTGTACTTCAGGCTGTAGCTTGTATTCTGAGTTCTCTGCCGCTGGAACGTGCTCTTTTTCACTAGCTTGCTTTAGGTCATAATATGGAGATTATTCTTTTTATGTTTACCTTGCTTGTTTCTTGTATTTAGCATTTTTTTCAGGCAGCGGCATAAGATGGAAACTTGTGCAAAAAAGATTGTGTTGCATGTTGAATTTTGAACAGTGAGTAAAACTTTCAAAGTTTGTTACCATTCTTCTGCAAGGGAAGGTTTTGTATACTGACACTTGATGTTTTCTTTTCTAGGGGCTAAACAAAATGTTAAATAAATTAGAAATTGGTGTAGCAAAATCCATTCAACCACGTTCCGTGAAGAGTCTTCTCTGGTGGGTGAATTTTTCAGGCTGTAGTGGTTTAGGAAATGATGACCTGTCTGTTTTGCCACCATGGTGTGACCTACCCTGACTGGCCATTAGAAAAGAGGAGACAGGAATTTACATGCACCAAGTGACCTTATGGTAACCCCTTGCTGTGAAGGACATATGGGAACTGTCCATGTATAGAACAGGCAATACCTTTTTGACTATAATCTGCTTTTGTTAGGGGCAAAGCTAATGTAAATTGTTCTAAATTATTTTGTACAGCTGCAAGCACACAACAGAGGTTATTGGTGCTATAACTTGTGGTGCTGGAGACATGGCCTTTTTTTTTTTGCATATAATTTTTGGATAAGGAGTCTGTTGCATTGATTTTTGGGTATGTGTGTAGCTTTCGAATTCAGGAGGATCCATTCTAAGGTGAAGATTTTGGATGTGGAGGACTTCATAAAATGTAGCCCTAAGCTTTACCTGGAAAGAGAGATGTGAAGTGTCTACACTTACCCTTTCTCTGTGGTTTATGTTTAGTCATCATTCCCCTGATTTTTTTCTGAGCTACCTACAGATTTATATGAGCATATATTGTAATATTATGTTGAAGCAATTGTCAGTACTTGTGGTGAGGTCTAGAGAGTTGTAAATGGCTTTTTCACTTCGAAGCTGCTGTATGAAATTCACTATCTAGGATTAAGCACTCTGATCCCAGATTCTGTTTCTGGGCAGAATACCCACATCAGAGGAGAGCAGCCCTGCAGAATGCAATTTTACATTAAAGTCTCGCTGATGTCTTCCATATCCATACTTGGAGAGCTTAATTAACAGAACTAATTACTGTTCCAGATAGATCTACATGTCCCGATGTGAATTAACACGGAGTTTAAGAAAGTAGAAAGGAAATGAAGCTGTCATGTGTGTTCTGCTTATCAGCTGATGAGTCTGAACGCATAGCTCTCCGTGGGAGTTATGGGCATGGCTTGAGCAGTTCTTTTTCTCAGAAGGCATGATTTTCTCAGCTGAAAGAACACAGGTTTCCTAAATAGGGAATAGTTGCTGATAATCCACTTCAAAAATTAGTGAGCAAAATCCTCTGTTTTGGAAGTGCACGCTGAACACTCGTGTGATACTCAGCAGCTGAAAAGTGGTGTCTGTGGTTGTGCTTGGCATTAGGAGAAGCACAGAAGCCCTTTCTGAGAGGCCAGTCTGCTTTTCCTTTTGCTTGCCTCGTAGCCAGAGTGCAGCTTTGCTTTGTCTTCCTCAGGAAAATTGCTGCTGCTGTTGGCTGTGCGGGTTTGTTCTGCGGACACAGGCTGTGAGTCTCGGGAGGAGAGAGACTCGCAGTTCTAATCTCTCCTTGCCTTGCCTCTGGTCAGGCAGCCGATTGTTTTTCTGGTTTGGTTCCTCCGGGTGGCATCTGTCTTCAGGAAAAATTTCCTTACAGCCAAGTGTGGGCTGCTGAGCTGTGGCTATCTCAGCGCCACTGTTTCTGACTGCTACGCTGAATTAATTATGTGAGCAGTTATGTTGTAGGTGCTGGAAATGTTTGTGGCTGTTCAGAATGGAAGAGCTGCTCTTAAATTAATTTCTTTGTCATCCTTTGAAGCCTTTTTTGGTTTGTTTTTACTTCACTATTCTTTAAAAAAAAATTTCCTGAAAAACAGTATTTTGTATTTCATATGTATAAAAGTTGGGATTGTGCCACTTAGAATGCCTTTCTTTATCTTGTGATCTTATTCTCAATGTTAGAAGTGATTCATATGCCTACACAGCATTTCACTCCCATCTCCTAAGCTGTATCTTACTGTAACTTTCTAGTTGTATATGCTTGTTTAATACTAATCAACTGTTTCTTCATTGTTCAACATACTATATTTTAACTGTGTGTTATTGACACAGTATTACTTGAAGGTTTCTCTCAAATGCCTGTTTTAAAGGTCTGGAAAACAGCGTTCTCTGAAAGATTGGGTTAAAATTACTTGATGTACGGAATTAAAAATATGTGAACAGTGTGGCTGTACACAGTCAGATGTTGCAAGATCAGCATGAACCTGACAAAGCCTAGAAGGGATTCTGCTCTCGCTAGGTAAAGACTTGAACAAATACATGGGACCTGCAGTGTTCCCCCAAAGGCCAAAAGAAATGAATTCTCTCGAATCAGAATGTGATTTCTCTGGAAAAGTTTGCTCCACTGAGAACACCTTCTCAGCATCTCCTGGGACTTGAGCCATAAAGGTCTTGGGTTCAAAGCAAGCTGGAGTTAGCACAAGGCAAGTGTAGAGAAATAATTAATCTGGTGGAGGCTGGGGTATTCAGTTCTCTTTTGTTTCATGGAGAAAATGTGGCTGTGTTGTTGCTGTATGAGTTATCATATTGTTTTCTGTTGCAGTATTTTTGTTAAAAAGGGGAGAGCTCTAAACCTTCAAATTATTTTTTCATGTTTAATTTTTAAGAAATCAAGGGCTTTGGGGCTGGCATAGTGATTTATGCCATTCATAGTTCTAAAACTGAAGTTCTTCGTGATATGAAAATCAAACTCATATAATGGCAAACAATTTTCCAAATACAAAACAAGTGTGTGTTCTACAGTGTTTGTATTGCCTTGGCTACAGTCAGCTGTGAGGTGCCTTTACTGCTCAACAGCTTTACTGGTCAGTGGCTGAGTCAAGTTAAGAGGGCTTGCAGGTAGCAGAACCTCTTTAGGTGTTAAACAAGCAAACAGCATCACCTTCATGTTCTTGTTTTTCTTCCTAGGGAAGCCACAACTAAAGATGCAAGGTAGAAGTATGGAAATGGCAAAATGCTGTTAAAATAACAGAAACGTTTTTTAACATTTATCGGTGCATAAAATATGCGGTGTAAAGTGTTGTAGTCTGCTCTCAGAGGTAACAATTGTATTTTTTCTGGTGAAAAAGGAACACAACTGAACTGATGTTCAGCAGATACTTAAAGCATTACCGGGACAGATTTGCCTACTCTGCGCCTGCTATAAATTTATGTAAACTGTACCAAAATCTGGATTTTAAGAAAATACGTGTGCTAAAGTTTCCAATATTGTTTTTTCGGATGTTTTGGACTTGTCTTACATGCATGGAAGTTCCAAGTGCCAGTGCTGCTTTAAAGTTAAAATTAATCTTTTGCATTTCAGCATGTGCTATTTAAAAAGCATGTTGTTCCTAATAAAGGAAGGGAACTCTCTTATTCTACTTCAGAGAGTTCCTTGAAGGGGAATCTGTTAAAATGCTGCTTGTGTGAATTTTCTCCTCTTCATGGGCAAGGTGGGGAAGTAGAGACGAGCAGCAGTTGGAACTTGAAAATGGATATTTCCGTATAACTAATAAAATTACTCTTCAGGTCACCAGGGCTGCAGAGTCAGCTGTTGTGTCCAGTGGATTTTGATTAAATTGGAGCGCAACATTTTCTTTTCCCCTTTGTGTGAATCTGGCTCTTTGAGGCATGCCCTCCCAGAGCATGTACTGTTTCAGTCCTTATTTCAAGCATTTCCACTCTTTGTACCTGCTTTGAGCCCTAGGATTTTTTGCCTTATACCTTGACCTTGGTGTACCGTGCATTTGTGAAGCTAATAAGGTGGATTTAAGAGAATAGCCTGTCCCTCAAGTTAAGGGTGAGAGGCTATGAAATAAACACACAGCGTGCTGCAGAATAGAAGGGAACAGAAAGAGATATTTAAGAGGAGAATAAATACACCTTTACATACTTTCTAGGTGGCAGGGAAAAAGATTATGTACTGACAAAAGGTCGTATTTTCTTTGGTAATATATTTTTGTTTTGTTAACCTGTTTACAAGCTCTAATTAGATTTTTATACAAAAAGTCTCTGAGCTTTATTAAACCTCAAAGGCTGGCTGGATTTTTTTGGGCAGGGGGATGTTTAATCCTGTTTTTCAGAGAACATTGAGACTTTTAGGTTATGCTGACTGTTAATTCCATCTCTTGTCATTTTTTTGCCATCCACTGTCCAGTTGGTTACAGTTTTCAGAGGCATAGAAGTCTCAAGGAGACCGGTTTTTTAGGGATTCCCCAGGAGATGGTCAAGTAGAGGAAACTGCTACCATTCACATGAAAGGAAAAAATTCAGTAAGAATAGGAGATGCATCAATTGTTGGAAAATTAATGCAGAGAAGAGACCTTTATAAACACCCTTATTGCAGAAGTTCAGTAAATCAGAGAAACGCATCTTTAATTTATCCTGTATATATATATATATATTATGCCCTCAAGGTAAACAAGCCTTTTGTATGGTGAACTGTACAGTTACTTTTAATCTCTATCAATTCTTTGACTCTGTCTGTGGGACTCCGTGCAAATGATTGTACTGGTGATGAAACAGAGGGTGTAGAGTAGGGCTGGAGCAGTGCAGAGGCAGAGAACTGGGTTCAGAAGACACGGTGGCCAAAAGAAGTGCTTGCCAAAAAGGTGGATTCTCTGCCACATGAGTTCTTGTTCTGAGGTGATACAGATTTTTAGCTTTTCTGGAAATGATTGTGCGGAATAGCTTTTTGTAGGTGGAGTCTCTGATGTACCTACCAAAAGGGGCAAACTCTTGCTTTAATCATAATCTGGTTAAAAAAATCTCCAAAATATAACAACTGCAGGATGCAAACAATTCAGGAAAGAACCTTTAGTAGTTTTGATGCCCAGTGAATTTCATTGCCACTGTCTGTGATCTAATAACATTTATATCTGGTGTTGCTTTGAGGGGAAAAAAGTTTTGGCTAACATTTAACTGAAAACTGTATCAATTCACCATGTTTTCTTGGAAGTTTCTGTTCTGAGAAAGGAGGTAGTGTGTAAATAGCTTGAGATCTTAAGGAAAACTGAAATTGAGCAGTGCTATGCCAACTTTTTTTCTGTGAACTTCCTCTATTAGAATGTTACACTTACCAGATACTAGTTCAACCCAAAAAAAAGTATTTATGATGTGGTGAGTTCTGTCTTGTTCTGCATTGCCGTGGCAAGTCTTAGAAGCACCGGGAAAAAATGAAGGGTTTATGGGTATCTTTTCATTTTCTGTTGCTGGTAAGAGAGTGGATAGAACTCAGCCTTGTTATTTTTCAGTCAGAGCAGTGTACCAACTAATTTTTAACATGCTTAACAATGAACTGTTGATCAAAACCTAGCTAGTAATTCTAAGAGATAAGAATTGCATCGGATGCCTGATACGTTTCATTTTGCATGTTGCCTTTTGTTTGAAGGAAGCTGAAACCATAAGGGTGCAAGTGTATTCAGCAGTGTAAGACTTTTGGGTGGTCACAGCTGAATGCTTTATTTGGGGGGGAAGCTAATATGTTACAAGCACTAAAGTACTGGAGAAGAGCAGCAATGATGGTGACTTGAGTGACTCCTCTATATGTGTATCTGATTACAACTCTTTTCTTAGGCATTTTACAGTATAACAATGCATCTCTTTTTGAAACAAAGTAAAAAGCTTCCTGAAAAGAAGTAAATACACTTAAGTTATGGTTCCAAGCATTGCTAAGCGGATTTAACGGCTCTCTGAAGCTGGATGGGACTCCCCTTGCTCCTTACCTTCAGCTTCATTATCTTGCCTTTGCTCTTCTTCCCTTGGAAAGTCTTTTACTGTTCTGACAAGTTATACCCTTCTGGAAGGGTGTAGTGACATAGCCAGCACAGTGTAGCCCAAAGTGGTGGGAAATCCAGGTGTGGAGTGTGGCCTCCTTTCAACAGTGCTAAGCCAGCACATTGCTGTACCCTGGCTCTTCACCCTGATGCTGAAGCTGTGTCAAACCTTTTTAAGTTTCCTGCCACTGGAAGGACAGGGCAGTTCTCCTTTCTTTCCCACTCCTGCATGATTCAGCCTCTGCCCTTATATCTGTTTTCAGTCTTTGGCTTCCACACATAGCTGATTTAACTTGAAAGGAAAATAATTTTCTGCTAGTTTTTTATGAAGTTAGTTTTCTTCTGGGCTGCCAAGTAAAATTGTCCCTCCCTGTGGTTAAGTGAACACCACGTAGGGCAGTGTGAAGGAAGGAGTAGAGCCATCTTGTTGTGACTGGGGGAAGGAGAGAAACCAAAGCTTTTCTTTTTCAGTGCTGGACTGTCTTATAAATGTATTGTGAAGCTGTGGTTTAATTAAACAGCTCAAACCAAACTAGGTTGATTCTGCTCAGTCCCACCCTCGATGGCATTCGCTCTGCTCAGCTTGTCTGATTTCACAGGCATCCAGGTTGGGAGCTGAGCTGCCAGAATTGTTTCTCAGAAGGGTTAATTTTCTGATGCCCAGTTCTGTGGGCTAATCATGCCAGCCGTGGTGTGAGTTGAATGCTGGTGTGACCCCATGGGAGGGATTGCCAGGGGAAAAGGGGGTTGCCCTACAACTTTGTCAACTTTGGTTGTTTTCACTATCACATTAATAAAATGTTTCAAGTACTTCTACATCTGTATGTGTTTTGTAGATGAGATAATTGACATACATAATGCAAACAAGGGGGAGATGTTATGTGAATAGGACAGTGTTTCTGCAGCCCTGAGGAAGAGAGTTACAGTGAGAATAATCTGGGATTTGTGAAAAATATGAATCAACAAAGGAGATAAAGGAGGCTCTGATGGATAGAAGGTACTTGACTGGGGCTTCTGGGAGTCAATATGAGACGTTCTTGGTATGTTCCTGGCAATCATGTTCCCATGGTGATAGGAAAGCACTCGGTTATCTGTGTCTTGTTCTGGACTTGTATTGGACAGATGGAAATCAAAATACAGATCTTATACTTCTTGCATAATTAACATTTGCATCTCACTGCTGTGAGATGTAACTGAGGCCAAAAGATTAACAGGATCAGGAAAGAAAAGGGATTATTCATTTACAGTACATTATGCTAGGTTAAATGAAAGCTTTGTAAAGCCTTTGTAAAGAATTGAAAAACCATTATACAACAGGGAACAAATAAAGTGCTAACCAAAGGGGATTAGGAAGAAACTTCTCTGGTAAGTGGGCTATTCCATGGGTGTCCACTGTGAGGTTTCTTGTACCTCTTATTAATCATTGTCAGGCAAGTTTTAGGTTAAGCAATTCATCTCTTTGCAACAATTCTTATGACCATTTAAACAGATGGTATCTGTTGATTTGAATAGAAATGTGTAGCTGGAAAGACTGCTTAGGGAAGCAAAGTTTAAATTTAGTTGTGCACGAGATCTCTTTCCAGGAGAGAGAGCCTCTGGAGAAAGGCCAGGGTCTGCCACCATCAGAGTGTAACCAGAAACCTGACAAAGAAATAGCAAGGATGATTATTTGCAGTAGGGGTGTGTGGTGAAATTTGTAAGTGAGGAGCATGTGGAACATGAAATCTGTGCCAGGAAGGTCAGGGATATTAACGTAACCAGTTAGAGAATTCTAAAATTCAGCTGAAATAGTGGGCATGTGGTTGAGAACTGAATGTATATCTGACTTCAAGTGTGATAATAAAAAAACCAATTTATTAGTAAAAATTGGTGTTAAAACCAAATAAGGTGATCTCAGCAGCAATAAAAAGGGCCCTTATAATATGAGACATATGTTTCTTAATTAACAGGACAAAACCCCTAATAAATTAATCATTAATTTGATTGTTAATTTAATTGTCAAACTGATGGTTCATTGCCCACATAGGGTAGATTAGCTTTCAACTGAAATAATAACTGTAGGATTTCAAACTTGCACAGTTAAGTAAAATGTGAAAGAAGAATTATGAGGAATGCTGTTTGAAGGGACTTCCTGATGTTGGTCTACCTGTTGAGTCTTGCAGCCATAATCCCTGAGAGAACGGCTCATGGTGAATGCACAAGTATTGATGGCTGATATTTTAGTACAAAAATGAGGGAAATGAAAGAATAAACTCAGATGACTTATTTAAATTGTACCTCTGCTACTGGATAACTACTATCTGTCAGCAAAAGCTGCTTGACAGACAAGTAAGTAGCTATCCATACGCTGCTAGTTAGAAGGATGCTATAGATTTTTAGATTTAAAAAAAAAAAGTTTATTGAAGAATAAACATAATAAATACCTTATATGGCTTCCCCTCTCTTGATGAGGCGAAGAGGAGTCCAAATGGAGGTCTGGTCTTCAGTGTCTTTCTGTTGGCTTTGGAGGATTCCAGCTCCAGCTTTGCCAGTTTGCTCTCTGTTCTCTCCTTCTCAAACAGCAGCCTGTGTTTTTTGTCTGTACAGTGGCCATGTCCTGGTTAGCAATTAAGGAGAAGAGGCAGTGACATGGCTTGGGAAGCACTGTCTGATGTACTCACGCGGAATTACCTTTCTCAAGCTAATGAAATACAAGTATGCAAGGAATTGTTTGGAGTACTCTGATCTGTTCTTCCTGATTGTGTTTAGCAAGCTGATAAAGCTCAAGTAATATCAATAAATGCCTTGATTTCAAAATTTGCATGCAACACTTGTTATGATTGCATGATGAAGGATTAATGTCTCTGCGGATAGGACGTCGTGGGCCGAAGTGAACCACCACAGCAGCACCTCTCCCTCTGAGCCCCATTTATCAACTTCTGCACTAGTTAAACACCTCTCTGGCATGATAAAGTAGTGCCAAAAAGCCACACCAAGCCTCCCAAAAAGAGGAAGTGGTGGAATTGTTAGGCTGACTGACCAGCCTGTGGAGTTGTAGTCCCCTGGGCACTTTCTGAAATGTGCAGAAGGGTGAGGACCTCTGTTCTTACACAGATCACCACCTGCTTGCATGCTTTTGAGTGGCCTTAAGTGTTTCCTAAAAATGGGGAGAAAATGTCATTCTCAAATTAAGTGGGAATGGGGAGGAAGAGAAATGCTTGAGAGACTGTATGAGTTGGATCTCTAAAATCTGCGAGACAAGGCAGCTTGCAGTTAGTAATTTAGACTGACTGGAAAGAAACCTCTCTAATTTGTTGATGTTATGTATTTGTTGATGTCAGTAAATCTTAAGTGACCAAGGAAGCTGGAGAGAGGGGGTGGAAAAATGAGTGAGTCAATAATGTCAAAAAATGGGGCAGTTTTATTTTAAAAGCTGGAGGTCAGTTGCACTCGCTTGAGTAACTAGATAATTTTATTTGCTGATAGACAATTTTTGGTCAATAAAAATAATCTAATGTCAATTCATACAATTTTCTTGGGTAGGAGAGAAAGTCTTTCCAGATGAATTTGCTGTAAGCCTTTTCAGTTCTTGTTAAGATTAAAGCTCTGTTTTGTAATTGTATTGATAAAATGCACTCTTTTTTAATGTATCTGATTTAGAATGGCTTATTTCATTGATTACCAAATTAAAGTGATACAAAATCAATAGTAACACATACTAAAAGGATTAAGGACAGGATAACTGAAAAATCTCAATACAGTTGTTAATGGAAAGTCAAAATCTACTAGCTGTGTCTTTTTCTTCAGCAAGGGCTTTCTGTATGTGCCAGTGATCAGGAAGAAGTATGGAAACTTCAGTGGTGAAGTTTTCATTGGATGCAAATATTGGTGGAGTTGCTACTATCAGGTCTGTTACTGCAAAGGGGTCTAAGTCACCATTTTTTTTCTGGGAGCTTACCCTTGTATTTTAATTCAGCTAAATAGAGTGTCTCCTAAACATCTAGCAAAAGAAAAAAAAAAGTAGATTTCACTTTTTGTAGAGGAGCTTTTGTAGTGAAACATGTACACTCTAAAAATGAGTTGAATTGTGATGAATTACAGTCAGGAAATGGCTTTTGGAGTGAGGCAGTACCTATAATAACACAATACTTGAATTACAAATATGGTTGAGTCTCACCTTATGGTGCTGCTAGGAAATTTGTAGCATCAGGAGAGTTGCTAAGAAAGCCAGAGATGTTTCTGAGAAGAGATGTGATGGATTCAGAATGTGGAAAGCCTGTCAAACTGAATTTGAACTTGAGAATCTTTGGTTACACGAAGTTTGACCTAGTGAACAGTGACTTGCTCAGAGTGTGTAAGGGGACTTATAGTTAAGGGTACCTCTTTAACCAGCCCAAGGTGCCATAGTAAGATCCAGTTGCTGGAAACTGATCCTGGTGACTTCAGTCTTAGAGGATGCCTTGTGAAAAATAGACTGCCAGTTATCAGCAGAAGCTAAGAAGATGGTTTGTAGCTCTGTCTCTTCGAGTGTGCTAATGAGACTGTTCTTAATCTAATCCATCACCTGGAAGCTGAGGCTGAAATTACACAGGAGAGCTCAATGGCCTCCTTTTACTACAAAAATGTGTTCGTCTCCAGGTCTCATCATAAGGCAAAACCTTCACCCTGTTACCTTCTCCCTTCCCCTCCATCCCCTATTTAAGTTGTTCATAAGCAAATATCATGTATAGGGTTAGAGCTGATCAAATGACATTCGAATTTCATATGGGCAATTTCAGTGCAAGTTTGTCCTCAGCATGCATCAAATGTCATGAAAGGAGCCACAGCAGAGATAGGAGCTGTGGAGGACAGAATCAATATGTACTTAAATCTTCTATATTTTTGAGATGTTCAAATCTCGCCTCTTTGTTGGTGTAAGGGATACATATGAGTGAGAGCAGAGAGCATGAGTGTGTGTCTGCATTTAGAGTGTCTCCTCCTTAACAACTGACATTAAATATTTATTTGTTATACCAGCATTAGCTGGTATTACTACTAATTCTTTCAAAATTGCATGTTCACTTCCAGTGTAAAATCTCTTCATTTTTCAGCCTCTCAGGTTCCAGACTCTGCCACTTGTGTATCCCTTTTGTTTCTTCCTGTAAAATGTGTAATCTTACTGGCTTGCAATACAGACTGAGTGCCTTCAGTTTTTAATTCTTTGGCTTTTATTAATATGCAGTGGACCGTCAATGTTGATATGATGTGGTTCTTAAAGTGCAAATTATGCCAGGTGTATAGGGGAATACTAACTTCTTCTTCCTTCTAATGAATTGTGATTTTTCCTTTTTTCCTCCGATTGAGTGGGCTTACAGTCATCATTTTTAACACCAAATGGCATGTTTCTCTTGCTCAGTGGTTGTGCCCTGCTAAAGCTTTGTCTCTTTCCCTGGTCATTTTAATGCCACCAGCTCAGCTGTTTCTTTGAAGTGCTGCTGATTAGTCTGAAAAGAAATCTGGAAAGCAGAAAGGGTAGAGTAGAAAACTAAAACTACTTAAGCAAACAAGCAGCTTTCAAGTTAGTGATGGATTAAGGCTAGTTCCCACAGGTGGGATAATGGGTAGAGCTCACAGGTGTACAGTGTCTTACATGTGTTATGGAGGAATAAAATTTATAGCTGATGTCCAATACCCACATGCAACTGCTCCTGTTTGTTTTTATTTCCCCTTTCCTAGATAAATCTACATTCTCATAGGAGACAACTGGCATAAAGGTGGCCTCTTGTGCACTTACAGGTTGCATGTTCCTGGGTAAGCTTGCTACGCCCTTCCTGAAACTAGGGATCACTGAGAGATGGTTAAGCCAGGTACAAGGACAGACATTTTGTAAAGTCAGCACAAACAGGAGTGACTGATACTGAGTCTGTTTCTTATCAACTGCCTGCTCTTTTGGAGACTGATAAGCATCGTGTTGTTATTTTTACTTAACCAGGTTTCCAAAGGAAAGGGAGATTTGTGTTATTTCTTTCTGACTTTTCCTTTCTGCTCTCCCTCATAAACAGTTGTCCAGTTCTAACCAAATTGAACAGATTATGATGTTTCGATGTTATTAAGTTCCTGGTGAATAAGAGATAAGACCCTGAGTTTATGTGCAGTTAATACAGGGATTCCTAATGCTTCAGGTATGAGATCTTCCATGTTATAATTTTTCATGGAAATAGCTGTATTTTCATGTTCAACAGATAGTCAAAAAGCCAATTAAATGCTAGGGAGGACTTACCAAGAAAAGATCAGAGTGCAAAGCAATATAAGAAAAAATAGCATTGCGCCACAATTCATTTGTGCTTCTTTCTCTTGGATACTAGACTGTGCAGCTCTTCTCCTCAGACATTAAAAAATATGTTAAAAAGCAGCATTAGGAATTATTTTATGGAATCCATTCACACTTTTTATGAACAATTGTGTAGACCTGCGATTATCATCCTAGAAGAGAGAGCTAAGGGGGGGATATGGCAGAAGTCAGTGAAGTGTCATGGAGGGACAAGAGAAGCTGACAGTTCATGGATTCTTTTTTTCCAAGAAGTAGGGGAAATTGAAGTAGTGCTACGGAAGAAGTTAGATTCAAAGCAAAATAGAAAAGAATGTTCTTTAATGTATGCTTAAACTATGGGATTCCTTGCTGCAGGCTGGTTCCTCAAAGTTTGCAGGGTTTCAATTGGATGTTAGGGCAGATTCATGGCAGAGAAAAATCTGTTGAGGGCTACTCCATGTTTAGCAACATCCTCTGCCCCAAAAAGTCTTTGATTTGTAATTGGGGGTGGGAGCGTGGGCAGCGTCTTAGGTAGCTTCTGTGTTCCTGCTTCCCAAGAGCAGTAGGATATTAGCAGGGATGCTTGGGCCCATCCTTTCCCCATAGCCGGTAGGGGCTGTTCTTACCTGAAACTGCAGTCTGAGGAGAGGAGAGATTTCTTGCTTGTTGTGGCTGTGCTAGCCCTTATCTGTATGGCTTATCTGGTGGGTTGGCCATCCAGTACAGATCTGTGGCCAGTCAGTCTACCCCGCGTTCCAAATCGGCCCCAGTGCCTTCTCCCTGTTGTTTAGCCAGCAGATACGGAATGAGACACAGGGAGAAGGCTGGGGTGAAGAGTTGCAGGCAAAAGTAGTGAGCTGTGCTTGCAGGATACAGAAAGGAGTGGAATGAATAGAAGGAGGGATCCGTGTTTGTAGGTGGGGAACAAAGGATGGGTTTTGTATGGAATGAACAGCTGTTTGTCAGTCACAGTCCAGCTTTAGACTTTTACAATGAGATTTAGAAAGCTGATACAGAAAGTGTACAATGAAAATTTGAAATATTACAAAGCACTTGTCAGAGAGGTACTGTCTTGTGAAAGTCTTACAACTTGTCCAGAAGGATTTGGGTTTCTGGCTTTCTCTTCCAGCTGTATTTTTTCTTGTTCGCAAGGTACAGAATGACAGGCATTTTCCAAATGCTGTGATGTTTCTTAAACTTCAGGTCCTTGCAGCAGAAAAGAGAAGCCATTTCCTTTGCAGGCATCGCCTCTTCTAAATAACAGATATTCACTTTACATGCTGAGCAACTGCTGGACTAGGAGCATATCCAGAGGTTTATTTTCCTGTGTTAATCAAGGAAGAATGGATGTGCTTTTTAGTAGATGTTTCCTTTACAAGGTGCGGTAATTGGTGTTTCACTTGCTGAGTGTTTAAACTCTGTAGCCAATATGAAGCAGATACAACCTCCTCCTCGTGGCCAGCTGTGCAAGTTGCTATGGGAACTCGGTGGGGACTATCTGCAGATTACTGCTCTGGGGACCACACCTGGCTTATTTGCATTCAATTTAAGTTGGGGAAAATTCAAAAGAAGAAAAGAGGAGTGTAGACTCGCTGGTAGGCAGGCAAAAAAGGGCTTGTCATTTTGAGACTGTCACATTGGATGGAAAAGATGCTCGGTTCACGCTTCTTGCAGGCTCATGCAGGGTTCTGAATTTTGTAGCCTTTTTTCATGCATTTTGCCAGTTTTGTGAGGCTTGTTGGGACGTCACAGAGGATTTCTTTAAATTTTATTATTGCCTCTGACTTAGTTAAATCCCAGAGAATTTGCTAACTTTCTCTGCATTTTTAATGAGTAATCTCTCTGTGATGGTGAGGGATTGTGAAAGCAATGTGGAATACAGGTTCTTCTTTTAAAATGGCATGTTAGATCAACTCAGTGCAGTATTAAAATGTCAGTGCAATATTGGGTGTTGCTGGAGAGCTTAGCTTGAGGGTTTTTTTCTGAATACTGAATTGCTCTTCTTTCAGTGGTGACTGGCTTCCTAAGAAGGCTGGGGAACGATTTTCATTCAAGTCAGCAGCGGTGGTCAGTTGGCAGCTCTTGGGCTGTTTGTGGCTGGATTTTTGGGGATGATGGTATCCTGGCACTTAAGGGCTTTACTTTTTTCTTGCTTGTTCACTCTCACTACAGCAACTTGCCTTTTGATCAAGACTGGACGAAAGTGATGAAAACAGCACTGTATGCTGGCTTGTTCTTTATGCTGTTTCTTCCACTGGGTTGGCTCTGTCTTGATACCTCTCTGCAGGAAAACAGAACATATAAACAATTTTCAGAACAGTAGGCTTAGAAGCTTTGAGAAATCTGAGATCACTACCTTATTTTTAAAAAATGAATATAAACCTATTATATGCAGCGTGTACAATATAGTAAATATGTTTTATATAAAACACAAAATATGTAAAAATATAAAAAGTATGTATGTTTCTATATATATCAACCATGTATTTTATGTGAAAAATTCTGAGGGTTAATGGGTGGTTGCTTGTAAACAGTTTCAGTTCTGATCTGCTGTTCATGTCACCAGAGCTGTGGTGTCCCTTGAGAATTCCAGTTTTCAGCCTGAAGTGGTGCTCTAGACCAATTTACAGGGTTTTTATATAGAGGCCTCAGACATTTATGAGGTGTACTTGTTTAATTTCTTTAGATTGGTCAACTATGACATCTTAGGGTTACTAGGCATTATTTTTAAATTCTTCTGTGAATTTGGGGTTTGGTGCTCTAAGCTGGGTCTGTGCTAAACCACTTAGTGGTATAATTGTTACTCTGCTGCTGCTTCTGTCGGTCAAGAGCTCCCCATTTTCTTTGCTTTCAAAACGTTGCAATTCTAATGCCTTCTTCAACACATCTGATGAAAATAAGTGATTATACAGTTAAGTTTTACGGTGTAGGAATCACATTTGTCTTTTTGAGCATGGAAATGGTGTGTGTGAGACCAGAAATCAGAGTATTCTCCAGACTGGCATTGGAGGGGTGTGTGCATATGTAAGTGTACTAATTGATACAACTTGTCAGCATTAGGGCTGAGACTCAGTGTCCCAAAGAGGAAATAAATAGTTGTGAGATTTTAATTTCTTCTGTTTGTCACACCATTTGCATGACAGAGTTCATAAGATGGATGTGTAACATAGGAGCAGACTGAAGCTGTAGACAGTAAAAGTTTTAAGGCAATATTCCTGCTGAAACCATCTTTCCCATTTGTTTGTTTCTGTGTCTTTGCTGCCTTTGTGCTTCAACAGGGTAAACATTTCTCCTCTTGGATTAAAAACCAGATTTGGGTTAGTACTTCTCCTTGCAGTTGGAATAGTTTTAAGACAGACCAACTCTCTTGAGTAGTTGTGTAAGAGGCAGCAGGGCAGCAATGCTGCTTTTTGCTGCTTGGCATTCATGGTCCATGGCTGTGGTACTGTCAGGGCCCTAAATTAAATGTCTTGGTTTTAATTTTTGATTTCTCTGTGAAAACAGTGAAATATGCATATATGAGACTTGTGTTTTATTGAGGAGTGGGCAACTAAGAATTCAAGTATTCTGGGCATCACTTTTAAAAACTCTTAGTTAGGCTTTTTGACCAAATTTTTTTCAGTTGGCTTCTTTTACTCTGTAATATTTGAATAGAAGATGATTGGGTTTTTTTTGAGAGGGTTCGGTACCTGTCAGCCTAACAGTTCCAAGCAAATCAAGTTACAAAAAGTGAGGCAGTGTTTAAAAGTTTACCTCTTCTCTGATTTGCTGGAGAAATAAAAAAGACATTCCTGTCTTCAGTGGTGTGTCCATGGGCCTGCAAATAAAATGTGCATGTCTTTCCAGCAGATCCTCTGCAAACACAGCCACAGGTGTCAGTCATGCTGCCTGCCCTTCAGCATTGCTTCTAGTAAACCCCTTCTTGTGGTTATTTCCTGGAAAAGCTGATCAATGCCTTTTCTGCTTTAGTACAGCATAGGTGCTAAAATGGGTAAACCAGGCTTGTGAACATTTCCTGGAAAAGCTCATGTGGGTCGTACTTTATATGTGTAGTTACACTGTGGTTTTCACTTTCTGCTGTTCCTAAATTATTATAAATTAAAGACCCAGGTGCCCAAGCACTGAGTATTTTTTTCCCCCCGGCTGATAGCAAATACAGTCTTACATTAGCTCTGAGCAGCTAAATGATAGATACTTGGATATGTGTGCTGATGGATGGAATCAGTGTCTGCAGTGTGAATAACTCTGTTTCTTTCTTCAGATCTTGCATCTGGCAATTTTTTGTTCAGTTTGTAACATACAAAGCAGCTTGTCTGGAATTTGGCCTTTTCCTCTTTTGAGATCAAATAATTTAAGCTTCAGAAAGAAGCATTCTCATGACATGTCTTGTGGTTCCTACAGGTGTTAATAGTGTCTGGATCAGTGTGCTGAGGGCATTAAAGCAATATCCTTCCTTGGATTTGAGATAGTTATTAAGGGAGAGAGAGCAAAAGCAGTTCCTGCAAAGCGTGAGCACAACAGCCATGCAACTTCAATTCATATGATGAACTGCAGAGATTCTGCGTGTGCTTTTTGCCATTAATTTGTTTGTCAAACACTCTAATTAGCTAACAAGAGCTAAATACTATCTGGGCTGTTGATCTTGATGAATCAAGTTGGCTCCAGCAGGACTCATTGTAAGCTTAAACCCGTGACTTTGATTTATGTATTTTGAGAGTGACCTGTAGTGTAGTTAATGACAAGTGGTGTGGAGGCTCTGGGATTTGAGCAGAGCTGGGTGGTTCAGTCATGCACTGAATTAGTCTCTTCTTTGTAGAGCCCTTGTTCATCAAGCTAGACTAGTAATTGCTACTTTGGCAAAGTGGAGAACAGGGAAACTGCGTGTTTGCATAAGGCATTATGTTTTGATTTACAGGTTTGTAATAATGAGTTTGAAAATGTTTTTAAGCTGTCCTGTTATGTGAGTGGACACAGGGAGGTAAAATTAGTGCTTTTGGAACGCACATACAGTGATGCTTCCGGAGTGTAATAGTTCATACAGCTGCTAAAACAAACATTTCTGTTCAATATTTGAGCTTGGCACAAGTACCCTTCATATGTTGGCAAGTCAATTGTGTTGTGATTTGCATATTAGATAATATTTATTTTTTTGAAATATTTGGTATTTTTAGTGTGCATTGCAATAACAATTTGAAACTAGCAGTATTTATGCCACCTTCATTGCTTGGTGTTTTGGTAGCATGAACTGCATTTAGCTTTCCCATTCAAATATGTGTACAATTTCAGTAGCCCCTACATGTGTGGAAGACGTTCCCATAAATGTCATTTGTGGGAACAAATTACCCCACTTTGGGTTCAGGAGGATTGGCTGGTGTTCCCTGCCAGGGGAACTTTGGGGTCCCCCCATTCCTTGTGGGGGCTGGTGCCTGATGGTGCTCCAGGTTCTCCAGCTGCCCCAAGCTGCAGCATCCATAAAAGCTTGTGAGCTTTTCATGAGGTTGTTTTTGGGTTTTGTTTGTTTGTTTTAGAGGAAAGTGGAGTTAGGAAGGAGGGGGAGGTAATATGGTCTTTTATTTTCCTCAGTGCCGCTATAACTTAGACCTGCATCCTTAAATTGTCCCATTTTTCCTAATTCTGATAAATGTTGAAGTTTTACTGATCTTGTTCTCCAGCCCTCCCTTGTGTTTTGTTCATGTAACTTCACATGAGTCTTCTTTTCAGAATTATTTTGTCCTGCAGTCCTTTTTTGAAAAGCAATGTGAGGCATGCAAATCCTGTAAAAGCAATAAAATACCAGAAGTGTTTACTAATAGACAATATACGTCTACCCAAGGTGTTCAGTACTTGTCAGTGTGAAGTATTTCAGATCTGACAAATTTTAAAGGAGAGTGAGACCCACATGAGTGGACAAAAATTCA
Source organism: Ifrita kowaldi (assembly GCA_013398055.1). NCBI lineage: Eukaryota > Metazoa > Chordata > Aves > Passeriformes > Cinclosomatidae > Ifrita > Ifrita kowaldi. The sequence continues at coordinate 216,577 of VZRS01005288.1, read as the reverse complement.
AGACAGGTGTTTCCCATACAATATTCACATTTTAAGAAACTTTTGTGTGTGTTTTTTTAAAAAATCCTGCTTAAGTTTGCATAGTACTTTTCATATACAATGAATATGTAACGGCGTTGAACCATACCTCACGTGTGGTGGAATCAGCATGATTTGTTCATTTTCTGTGCTACCTTCAAGTTAAATTGGAAGGACGTGAATGCCCTGCAGACAATAAAATGTGCTAATGTGCAGCAGCTCTGTGGCAGGTGGAACATGCTGGTTAAACAACACAAATTGGCTTTCAAAGGTGTGACACTTTGGGTTGGTTTTTGAATTAAGTTCTTGGAGTCAGCGCTTATGATGCATGCAAATAAGCAAAAAACACCCAAAACAACACGAAAGAGAAAAAGTCTAATGCCATTATGAAATAGTCATGAAAACCATGAAAACACAATAAGAGTGGAACACAAGACCTTAATTCAGGAGATGTAAAGACCTGATGTTTGCTGCTCTTCAAAACATTCCATCATTTCTTAGTAAATGTTATGACAATAACATCTGCTTGGACAACAAGGGTTGACTGCACTGAATTTGTGTCCTTTGCTATTGAAAAGAAAACATTCAACAGGATGAAAGAAAAACTTTTATGTAGATATAATATGGATGCTTTCTAATGTGCCATGGCTTTTAGGCAGTGAGGATAGGACAAAAGTGTTTGGATGATGCACCAGAATGACAGAATTAGCTGTGAGTTTCAAATATGGCTCAGCTTGCTTGTGGAAGTTTTAATTCTGTAGTTTCTGAATAATAGTGTTTATTTTCTCTTGTTGTATCACTGCTCCCCTTTTTTCGTCCCTCCTCATGGGGTGGTATTGTAAATTTGTCATGAGCACAGTTTTCATTCTATGAAAAAAAAGACTTAATCCATGGTAGTTTCTACCTTCTGTGGACTAAAATAAGTTGAGGCATAAAAAAATCAAACCCACAAACGCTTTTATATTAATGTATCAGGTGCTTATGAGTATCTGCTGTCCTGCATTGCTAAGATAAATTAGCATTCCTGCTTAGCTGTCTACATGCTTAATTTCCTTCAAAAGTGTACACAAAGGAACGTTGAAAGGCATTTTGTGTGGTTGAAAGTTTTAAAGGATAGTTATGATTTGAGTTTGTGAGAAGTAAAATTAGATGTGGACTAAAATTCCAATTCATAGCAATTGCCTAATGAGTAGTAATTCTAAACCAGACCAATTTTATTTGACTTTTCCAGACAACTACTCTTTGGCTTTCAGAGCAAACTTACCAATTTTCAGATAAAATCAATTCTGTTAGCCAAAGTCAAAGGTGGTGACTAAAATTAGAGCTTAGTTTGCAGCCCTAGCTATGAACAGGCTGCTGTCTGTCTGTAATTACTCTAAGAGGATTGTGCCAACTTCAGTAACAGTTTATTTTGTTGAAGTATGTGATTTTTAAATTTTTTTTAATAGCACAGTGGAGTTCTGTTTGTTGAAATATTTGTTAGGTTTCATTTGGCCTGTGGGATGGAGACTTGGAAATGTCTTGAGTTAAAATATAGTGCCTTCAAGATAAAATGTCCTAGGCAGTGATACACTAATGAAGGCAGCATGCTAATGTTGCAGTTAATACAGTATTTCCTTTCCCTGTGTTTTGTATGTATTCCTTTGCACTCCACTCCAAGTACACTGTTTAAAAGGGAAATAATGAATTGGCTTATTGGGTAATCTCGTCAGAAAGTGTGGCCCTGAAGTTGGCAAAGGTGATGCTTGTCACTGAGCTGGATAGGGGCAGAAATTTCTTACCTGTCACGGAGGGCATGTAGTAAATGACATTTTACTAATATATGGAAACACATCCATATAAAAAATCCAAGAGTTGCATAGTCTGCAGGTAAAAATTATGTTTCCTTTCCAAAAACGGAGTTATTAAGGAATCAGGTATAAAGAAAGTGACACATCTGTGGGACAAACTGCAAAAGGATAACATTCATTTGAAATGGGAAGATACATAGAAAGTGACAAAAATAAGCAAATGGGGTAGAAAGTCTCCTGAAGTGTTATCTGCAGGTTCCAAAGTGTTTGGCTGAAGAAAATCTGCCTTTGTCATATCTGGCTCTGCGTTGGTTTTAAGGAAGAGTTTGAATAGGATTATGGGTGGAAAAATCATTAATGTAAAAACTGTAGAATTGAGTGAAAAGACACATTTTTTGAGATATCTGTAGTTGCATGGGATGTGGAGAGCTTTTTACTTACCCCAAGGTGCACCACTTTCTCTTCTTAGAGGTGTCTGCATTGCTGTTTGTCCTGGGTGGGAACCACAGCAGAGATTAAAAGGCTGTCAGTGACAAACTTAAACACAAAAAAGCCAAAGCAAAACAAGAAGTGGATGCCCCATCCCTGGAAGTGTTCATGGCCAGGCTGGGTGGGGCTTTGAGCAACCTGGTCTAGTGAAAGGTATCCCTGCCCAGGGCAGGGGGGTTGGAGCTACATGATCATTAAGGTTCCTTCCAACCCATTCTATGATTCCATGAATTTAGATAAAAGGTAAGATAAGAAAATTGTCGAAGAATGAAGTGGTCACTGAAAGAACAGTTTGGTTTGGTTTTTTTTGTGGTGTTTGCTTTTGTTTGGCTGGTTGGTTTGGGGTGGTTTTTTGTTTATTTGTCTTCTTTTTTTTGGCCAGTTGTTGGTTTGACAGGTCAACATGTAAGTTTTTATTTCAGTTAGGCTGCTAGTGGATGTTACAGCTCCAGTGAAGGGGAGGTTGATGTTTGTGAGGCAGATCATCCATGGCCACACACGTGCCTGATTCTAACGGTCACTTCCTGCGCTCTTGGTGCTGCACCTGTGTTCCACCAGCCCAACACACTCTGGTTTGAGGAGAGCACTGCTGTCCTGCTCTGCTGCTGCCTCAGCTCAGCCACGTGCTTTGTGAAGTACTCGGTTTGTTACACCATTTGTGTCCAGGCTCTTCCAATAAAGCAAATGGATTATCTCCCAGTGCATTCCCAAAGCACCTATGCCGGAGTGAAGTTTACTGCAGGTCTGTGAACCATGAGGATGTGCCTCAGAGGTCTCAGTGGGACACGTGAATGAGCAGAAAACCAAGTTGGAAACAAAGTATTAGGGAAACCTATTCAGCACACGCAGTTGTTTCCCTGTAGTAGGGAGCACCTTCTCCTTCTCTTCTTGCCATCTTTTTCAAGTGTAGATCACTCATGTTAAATATATAGCTGGGAACATCTTGTGTTAAGTAGAGATATGAACCTGAACAGAAGAAGAGGTCAAGCGTGGAAATAAATTCCAGTCAGTACTGGATGATTGAGAAGTCCCTTTTCTCTCACTCCCTCTTGTTTGAAGAGGCGGTGCTTGAATTCACTTCAGAAATGAGGAGGAGAAAAGTACAGCTAGGGTATTACTGAAGGAAAAAAAGGAGAAAAACAACTTACTCTTTAAATTCACATTAGCACCTGGAAGTGGGTGGCTGAACCCTGTAATCATCTGCATCATCATATTACCTTATCCTGATAAGAATATGCAACAATAAATTTTGTGATGTCCACATCACGCTTGAATTTTTATATAAATGTTCTTGCTGTTTAGGACACAAGTGTTTGAGTGGCAAACAAACTATTTGAAATGGTTTAATAGAGCCTCATAGTCAGTCCACCTACTTCTGTGGACCACTTTTGGAAAAGAAGATTGATTTCTCCAGAGACCAAAGCCTGTTTGCAGTTCTGCAGTGCTCCAGCGTACTTTGTGGTCACAGCAGCAAGCGTGTTCTGGTTATCACTGAGTGGTTCAAAGATGCAACGTGGGTGTGACGTGCCCCTTTCAAAAACCATAGCTCTGCAATAAGCTTTCTTTATCCATATTGTGTACATGTTTGAAGGGATTAGTAATAGATTTTTGGTTTTTTCTTGGAAGTCATTGGAAAGCAAAAGACTAAATCTATTTTGATTTCACTCGGGATAGATTAATGGGTGTCAAATGTTACACAATACTTGACATATCCAGTGCTGTTAAGTTGGCCGTGGCAAAGGGATTACCCGATAATGAATCACCAAGCTCTTTAGCCGTTTAAAGGGAGTCGTGCCGCTTCCTTGCCCTGGTAGGACTCTCTTCCCTGCCCGGGACCTTCCTGTGACAGTGTGTGTTCAGATGTGGAAAACTCCACGCAGATGCGCAAGCACCGGTTTGACAGTTTTGTGTTCAGCTTCTACCTTGCTAATTGTTTTCGTGGGATTATTTGGATTGTGTAGAAAGCTTTTTCCAAATCCCCTTTATTACTGAAGTTATTGTTGCCAGCAGGAATAAGATTAAAGGTGCTTAAGTCTGTAGAGTTGTTTCTAATTTGTACGTGTCATTTCAGTGGCATTTGAACAGAACTCTGTCTCTTCCCCTCCCTGCTCCCCTGTGGTACTGTGCTTGAGTTAGGGCTGAGAAGCCAAGCTATTGGAAGAAAATTCATTTTGTTCCCTAATTATTATGCTGGCACTCGGGAGATAATTTTTCCCTTCATGCACTGCCAATTAATATGCAAATGAGCTGATAAATATTTATACCGTGATTTAAATTATGCAGGGAGCGCTTTCAGTGTACTCTGCAAATGAATTGTTCATGGACTTCAAAGTGCTGGCTGCTGTGCTAACGAGAGGAGATTTGCATAAGGCCCTAATCAGGCGCATACTGATTAAGCTTCATTATGGAAACTGCCAGCTGCAATCTTTGTTTCTATTTTATTACAAAAAGGGGAACTTTTCACGCTTCAGTCGCCTTGACAATGTCAGACACAGCTAGTAGGAGAGACTAAAACTCCACGCAGCAACTGAAGTTTCCCTGTTCAGTTGAAGATTGCTATGGTGTAACTGAAGTTGTATTTCTCCCCCCACCTCCCCACTCCCTTTCGTGTTCGGTCAGAGCAGTAGTGTAGATTTGATAGAAATTGCCATTCTCCCGTTCCTTGGACTATCTGAACCTGTAGAGGATACCACAGCAATGCTGGACTGCAGCGACTACGTTCTAGGTGGGTACCAGCTCAGCTCTTTCTTACGGACACCGAGGCTGCGAGATTGACTATGCATAGTGGCTTCATCACATATGCACAAGGTATTTGTGGGGCTGAAGCTCACCAGTGAATCGGCAGCAAGTAGCTGCCTGATGGATGGATAGCTAGATCTGTACCAGGGAAATACATGCTTTGGTTTGTTTGTTTGTTTTCCTCTTTTTCCCTCGCTCCAGGGGAATTCCTTTCCTCTGCACAGACTTGGGTGATATTAATACAGACCGTTTGCTTTTAGGATTTCAGTCTGAGAAGCATTTGGCTTCTAACTAACACTGGACTTGACTTGCATATCTGCATGTTACGAATTTTAAAGCATTAAAATGAATGAGAGGGAGCCCAAGTGTTGAAAGAATTTAGTAACTGTGTTGAGCCATTCCACAACAGAATGTATGTTATGTCTGTGTATTTTTAATATAGCAAGGTTCTTCGTGTGTAATAGAAAATAAGGGGGAGTGCACAGTGGTTGCCATTGATACCGTTGCAAGCTGTGCTTAAGGTTACTGGGATAATATATTTCCTGTGCTGAGATTCCATCAGGACTGCAGAACAGACATGCCATAATTTCTTCTTCGTGTCTTTTAAAGTTATTTAGAGTAATGGATCATCTCAATTTTACAATAGGTTTTATTTATTTTCAAGGCTTTTCCCCTGAAGCTCTATGTATATATATACATACACACATATATATTATAAGTATTTATTATTATTTTCATTCCATCATATAAGTTCATGTAAGAACTTGCATCTCTAAGTAAAAGAATATATTTTTGGATGGTAAATTTTAAAGTAGATGTTTGAGTATGTGTGTTTCTGAATATGATGTGTTTTTTGAAAATTAATTTCTAAATAATTCTTGGCATGTTTTCACTCACATTAAACTTTGTTTTTTCCATGCACGTAAATGAATCATTTTTGCTGTTGCAAATGGAGTATTAGGCAGTTCCACTTTAAAGGGTGAAAGGAAACAGTTGATATATACCATGTTAAGATTTTCTTTGCTTTACCAGCTGTGTACAGTCCTTATAATGCTTCAGGTTGGTCAGGTGTCCACTGCTTCTTTCTCCTGAATGCCTTTGGAAATGTTCCTGAGGGTGTGTGAAAGGCTGGCACAGCACTGCGTGGCGACACCTCAGCCCTGGTAGCAGAGTAGCAGTGTGGAATGTATTCACTCCTGAGAGTTTGATTTCAATCATGCACCTGCTGCTTTCGATCCTTCCTTCTGGGGAGTTTGTTTTTAGATAATGTTGGCAGAAGTTGTAGCCCAGGGCCTTTATTTAAAACCCAAGTAAGATCTAAAGGAAGAAGAAAAGGTGAAGGCATTAAGGTTTGGGTTTTTCTAGCCCACTTCATTTGTTTATTCTTTTAAGTTTGAAGCAGAAATTGTATGAGCATGTATAACCCAAGTAGCCTTTTTATTTGACACAGAATGAGTCGGTAGGTTGAGTATCCCGCGGATATGAGCCTGTTTTGCTGGTAGCAGTTTTGTGCTTCAGATGTATGTCATACCATTTGCAATGGAAATAGCGGCATTGTTCTTGATGCTTTACATGCAGAAGGCCCACAGATTGAACAAGAAATAGTCAGCTGGTGAAATAATGGATGCTATCCTTCGCTTGAACCTGAGCGCTACCAGAAAGATGTTTCTTCTTCCAACTTGCTGCTTTTTTGCAATAGCAATGTTTGAGGTCTTTGTTAAGGATGGATCTTTACAATAAAATATTCTTCATTTAGACAAGCTTTTGGTAGTTAAGTAAATTTTGTGTATGTCTAGTACTAAAAAACCTTTTCTGGAAGGATTTATTTTGCAGCATAGCCTGACAGAAAAATGTGTCCTGGCTTGCTTTGTGGAAAGAGGTCTGTGCAGTTACAACTTTGTGTGACCGAGCAAACTTGCTCATCATGCAGGAAAGCTTCTTGTGTGAGCCTTCTCATAGGACAGAAGAGTCACTGCCTTGCTTGAGTTCTGTGCACAGGACATCTGTGTCCCCCTCTCTGGGTTTGGTTTTCTTTGCTTATTCTATCATTAGTATCCTGAACCTTGTCTCTAATACTTCAGTCTCTGCAACAAACTAGCAACCCTCTGTTGTTTTTCTAGCAAGAATTTTCTGAAGTGGTTCAGCAAATGGATTCCATGTTTCTGAGAGACAACCTTCTCAGCCTGTGCTCTTCCCTTTTATGGTCAGATATGGCTTGAGTTCAAGCTATTCTTCTGCTCTAAGCTTAAAAATTACATATTATGTGCAATAGCCTCATGAGTTAGCCTGGTTTCCACAACCAAATGTATTTGACTTGTAAGCACTCTTGGCTCATTTTCCTGTTGGATGAGGACTCTTCACGTTTGTGTCCAAAGCAAAGACTCCCATTTGGTGTTCTCTAAAGTTAAATTTCCGTAGCCATCTGTGTGTAAAGGAGTGAACTAATGCTGTTTATCAAATGCATGTTGCCTATAATCCCTCTAAATAAATGTGCTGTTGCCACAACAATAAACTCAGTTTAAGGTATATGCAATGTCCAGATAGAAACACAGATTTCTCAGCAGAGAGGGCCAAGTCAAGAGCAGACATCTCTGTGTAGTCAGTGGAACCCATGTTCTGTTTCCGGAGTGTGAATCATGCTATCCAAATGTGGAAGATGACAAAACAAGGAGCCTGGAAGCAATAGGTTCTGTACCTGCAACCTTAGCAGGGCCCTGTTTTTCAAGATTTGTAGCTTGAATGTGCTAAGCAGAGGTTGTGAAAAACAGGGCAAAACTTGCAGCCTTCTGCTGAAGTGTGGGCCAGCAGTGCTCAGCTGCAAAGTTTCTCCTCATTCATTCCCCCTTTTAAAAAGCACTTTAACACGTCTGCCTTTATACCAAGGGTAGCATTGATGGTCCAGATTTTTTTTACATGTGGCTGAACATTTGAAAGATTTAAGAATAGGCATAGGAACTTTCTGAGAAGAGTTGAGGCTCTGGAGAGCTTGTGTTAACTTGTCAGGGGAAGTTTTGTGGTACAGTCCTCTGGATTTTCAAGGCTCTATTAGGTTCAACTGCCGCAGTTGTTTATATGGAAAATGATATTCGTTTTAAAAATAATGATCACAGAATGGTTTGGTTTGGAAGGGGCCTTAAAGATTATCCAGTTTCAACCCTCCAACTCCCCTACCATGGGCAGGGACACCTTGCACTAGATCAGGTTGCTCAGAACCCCATCCAAACTGGCCTTGAAAACTTCCAGGATGGGGCATCCACCACATCTCTGGGTAACCTGTGCCAGTGTCTCACCACCCTCACAGTAAAGAATTTCTTTCTAATGCCCAGTCCAAACTTGCCCTCTTTCAGTTTAAAGCCGTTCTCCCCTGTCCTATCATTACATGCCCTTCTAAAAATTCCCCCTTCAGCTCTCTTGCAGGCTTCTTTAGGTACTGGGAGGCTGCTGTAAAGTCTTCATGGAGCCTTCTCCAGGCTCTACAACCCCAACTCTCTCAGCCTTTTCCCCATGGCAGGGATGCTCCAGCCCTCTGATCATCTTGGTGACCTCTGAACTCACTCCAACCGGTCTCTGTCCTTCCTGGGCACTGGTAGTAGCAGGTGATGGTACATGGCAATAGTCCATCTTCTCATTTCCAGCTTTCATGGACTGCCAAGTGACACTGAGGTGTCTGGGCAGTCTTAGAACTGTCTAGGCAACAGATTCAGCACAGTTAATGCTGCTCCTGTATTCTTCTTCAGCCCATTGGTATTTCGGAAATCGCTGCTTTGATGAAAGTACATGGCAGAGGTATCCTTTTAAGCACCTAGCAAGAGAATATCCTGGAGTAAAGGGTTCATTTTAAGCTCATTGAACTTGCTTTCAGCTCATTATGGGAATGGAAGAGTGTGCTTAAGGATTTGCTTACACTTCAGTTTATGAGCTGTTCTGTCTTGAGATTCCTTTTGTAATTTTGGTTTGTGGTAATGTGGCACACTGGGGTCGGTGGCAAGGCATGAGGAGGTAATAAGCTGGAAAGCTGATGCTGTACACAGAACATCTGTATAGATTCCTATATAAGGAAAGTATATTCTCTGTCTGCCATCTGGAGAGGCCCTCTGCATTGCACTGTATTCAGCTGACAGGCTTTGAAACCAGGAACAGACTTTTCAATACATTCGTCCAGAGGGAGAAAGAAGAGGAATTATTTTATATTTGTATAGTTTTGCATGAATATATAGGAAATATAGAATAACCTAATGTCAGTGACATTCCAGTAAAATAGAAATGCAGTATTAGAAAAATGGCATCCATTTAATTATAATGGCTGAATTTCCTTTCTTTTGTTGGGGTGGGGCAGGGGGAACAAACACAAGAATAATGTAGGCCATGATGGTCAGAGTTAATGTTTTTGAATCTTGGTGTAGTCATTGTTCCTTCATCCCCCCTCCTTTTTTTTCTTCTATGACTTTCATTGTACTGAAAATTAAGTTCCTACCTATCATTGCCCTCCAGCATGCTGTCTTTTATTCCCTTAATACCACGTTTTCACATATGGGAATAATGTCATAGAAAATTTCGAAATAATATTCATCTGGAAGATTCAGTATTGTGTTCTGGTTTTGGTTGTTCTTTTTTTTTGTGTTATAATCTGAATTAGGGTAAAGTGCATAGCAAATTCCTGATGTTCTGTACTTCCCTTGAACAAAAAGCTGTGAATGGATTTTTTGCTGCATTGTTTTATCTTCCTTTCTGTTTTAATGCAGACTCAAGAATGAACAATCCGTCAGAAACCAGTAAACCATCGATGGAGAGTGGGGACGGGAACACAGGTAAGAAATGATCAATTGGTGCACAGATATTTTCTCGTGCAATTGAATGGATATTAAAAGCAAAATATCTTTACTCATTTAGTGGGATTCAAAAAACCCACAAAACCAAACAAACAAAACCTACACCCACTGTTTTAGAGATTTGGAAATACTTTTGTCATTAACCCTGCTGTATGCAGGGCGTTATTCACACCTACTTTATTGGAGCACCACCCACATTTTTTATATAAGATTTCCCTTTCCCACTTTTTCTATCTGTAATTTAGTTTCTGATACTACTGAAGCTCTGGTGGCACTAGCTCTCCATAAATAGTCTCATTTTTTCCTGGCAGAGCATACCTTCAGCACTTCTAACTTTGTCGTTTATTTTTGGGCTGAAATTTTCCCTGGCAGATGTGGGCCGCTGCCTGATCTTGTTTCCATTTTAGATTTCATTCAAGCTGTCACAACAGTTCTCAAGAGTAGGTCAAATGGAGAAAGCATAATATCCCAAAATTTAAAAAAAATGTTGGCCAGCTTTTCTGTAATTTCTTTGTGCCTTAGAACAGAACCTTGAAATCTGGTGGGGAAGAATAGATTTTGTGTCAGGGCCAGTGTGCCTTTTGGCATATCCTTAAGATATGACCAAGTTCTAAGCCATTGGAAAAGCTTGTTGTGCCAATTTAAGTTATTCATGCTCTCTCATGCTTTAATTCCTTTCTAAAGGTAATATGATGTTTGTTCTGAAAGCAAGAGAAATGGCAGTTCTGAATGGGAAGTCAGTAGTTCAACCTACTTCAGAATCTTCTCTCAGATCAGAACAGCATTTGGGAAGAGAAAATGCTAATGAGAAGGAACTTGTTGCTTTGAGAGAAGTGTTGGTACCTTGTATGAGGAAAACCAGTTTTCTTCTTCATGGTTCAATAATAAGAGTTTTATTTTAAACTCTGGAGTTGTGATCAAATTCACACAATTTAATTTTCTTTAATCTGAGATGCTGGATTTTTTCTGCCAATGCATAGGGTCACTCAAAAGGAATTCTACCTGCTTATTAATGTGTCTTTTGTTCCTGGCATCTTAGGTTTTATAATTGTCATTGTATTTTTGATAGGAGAGGTATCAATTCTTTTTTTTTGCACAAAAGTGTTTTGTTATGTATTTAATGGTTTAAGATTATATAAAACATTATTTCAAAAACATATGGGCTGTGAATATTTCATGATCATAAACAGCATCCAGGGAACAATGGTTTTAAACATCCCTGTGGACTCCTTGTAGCTGGAGGATGTGTGTAAACTTCTGAGAAAATTCAGATTTCCTCCCCTGTATGACCACAGTTCCTTGCATGTGCTTTCTGCAGAGTGCATTCCCAACACAATTCTCTCAGTGCAACTTTAGCAGTTTCACCTTAACTGAGCTGCTAAAGAGGAGGAGGAGTTGTTTTATTCAAAGGTAGCCAGACAATTATCACAGGAGCATTGCATCTGCTTCAGCAAAACTTGGCTCTCTTAGGCAAATATTTCATCATTGTGAAGTTGGGGGTCATGACGTAAAATGGGATGGATTGTAAAGCTGCATGTAGGTCCTTTCACGTTAAAAGGGGATACAATGACTGCATTTTTATATTCTAATATTAAAGTTAGTTACTACAAAAGTTTGATTCTGACTGGTGTTTGGAACTTCTGGAATATTGCTTCTTTAGTTTAAATGTTTTCAGTCTTTCCTTCCAGTTTTGTATCCTGATTTTTAAATTATATGAACTAAAGTAATCTAGAATTTTTGAGGACTCTCTGTTCTGCAGTCATTGCTTTGTTTTTAAATGTAGTGCTCTTAAACCACTGGAAATAGTGATTGATGGCATTTGTGATGTTCTTTGGGAGCTCAAGCATCAGTTGTATTAGTCAACTTGGCAGATGTTAGGCTCTGAAAGGAATACTCACAGAATGTAATTTTAGGCTTCTGATTGGGGTACTTAGATTATGGTTCTGGGCTCAGTGCATACTTGAGTGAAAAGAAGTCAGCTTTCAGCTCAGATGCTGAGGAACTGGAAGTGCCATTGATTTTCTGTCAGTGCCTGTGCTCCCCAGATAATGCGTGATGATGATTTTTATGAACACTCAGAGTTCTTATTTTTGTAACTTTCTCTAACTGTCTACTTTCCAGTGACATTTGTAAATCACTTGAGTCTGCTGTGTAAACACTAATAGTCTATCTTTTAAACCTCAGTGGATGTTTGTTTGGGTCATTCCTGTTTTAAACTGTAGTGAGGTAATGCAACTTGAAAATGTTAAAAGAAATTACTGTGGGGCATGAATTTACATTTGGCGGAGCTGGTATTCTCAGGAAGAAAACAATAGTTACCACTGGTAAAAGATGACAACATCAGTAATTCTCTTAGCTATCAGCTAAGTTTCATGGAAGTTAGCAAGCTAGGGTTTTGTATTTTGAGCTCTTACTATTTAGGGAACATCATAAAGTGCCCTAAATATATTGGTAACAATGCAATGCCTGAAATATGTTATGACTTTAACTTTTTTGTGCTAACTGAACTTGGCTTTTAAGCATCTGAAGAACCACCCCATATTTCAGACCAGTTAAAAACAATAACCAAAACATATGAGTACAGGAGCTGTTGGATGGCTGTTTTCTTAAGAACATAGATTAACCAGCTGGTCATCAGTATTGCAGAGTTACAGAAATCTTTTCCAGCCTTCAGTTGTGGGCAGTCAGTCTACGTAGTATCTGCTGGGGAAAGGAGAAGTAGGAAGAATGTCTTATAGTGAATGGATAGCCCTTTTGATGTCCTCTTTATAGGCAGTATAAAATTTTCCAAAACATCTCAACCTTTTTGTTTGTTTAATGCATCTTCTCTTGTAAGGGCTGTGTGAATGCAGAACTCTGAAAGCCAAGGTTATAAAGACTATGGAAACTGTGCTACTATGACATGCACTGACATAGCAGCAAAATAAGAGGTTTTGTAAGTGTTGTATTTGGAAGGATCCTAAGGATTCTTGTTTGCATTGCTTCATTTCCAAAGATTGATTTTTCAGTTTCCATGAGAAGGAAGTCTATAGGAGAGAGACCATGAAATATTCTTCAACTGCTTAAACTGGGCAAATATCAATGCTAAACTTGTTATTAGGAAATGTGGACAGGGAAACAATTTCTGACTGTTGGGGATATCTCTCTCTCTCTTTCAACAGAGAGGGAAAGAGGGAGCGACCTGGGAAAATACATTGGTGATGCTGAGAGATGTCTCCCAGAGCACAGTGCAGGTACTCAATCCAGCTAGTTTTGAAATTTTCCTTCTCCTTGGCTGCCTTCCCTTTCTGAGTTCTTTCTTGCACCTTACTCCACATCTCCCCAGACCTGGAGTTCCTCACTCCTCTTCCTTTCTAATGCAGTTTGCCAACTCAGGCAGAAGTCTTATTATTATGATTGAATTTTGGGAGTAAGTTGTTCTCCTGACTGCAGGTGCAATTTTACCTTGCCTGTTCCCCTTTGTCATGCCTTTACCCTCTGCAGGTACAATTCCAAGATGGCATAAAATAATCCTTGTTCAGTACATAGTGTTCTGTTCCTTTCCCTGGAGTAGCACTGTATTAATCTTCATCCAAACCAACTCCCATGAAGTAGCTCAGCACATGGCTGAATTCGTGCCAGAATTTAAACATGCTTGGGTTACACTGGACCTCGACAGTAAGGGTGAAATTTCATCCTACAGCTTGCTGGGGGCAGAGCACCCAAACACAACAAACTACCTGTGAACTACCAGAAGGGGCAGGACAAGGACAATGGAGTTGGAAACCAAGAAGACAGGAGAGGTGGGAGATGGAGAGTTCCCACTCTTTCTGGGCTGTTTTTGGTGTTGGTGACCTCTGGCAGTTACGGAAGTTGGGATGAAGATGGAAAATACATGAATACTTGGGATTGTTAAATTCTCAGTACTTGTGATTGCATCTGCCATGCAAGATTGACATGATTAACTAGGCTGTTAATCATCACAGGGTTTTGTATTTAACTCTTACCTTGAGCAAAAGCGGCATTCTAGTCCTTTCATGTCCTTACAATGTACTTACATTCTGCTTCTAACAGCTCCATTTTCCAGCTCCTTATCAGATATCTTTGATTCCATGGGAGTACTATCACGTCCTTCTGAATCACCCTAAAAGCAAGGTCCCCTATATGCTGGACTCACTTCATTTTCCTTGCTGTTCTTCAAAAGACATAGGCATCCTGTGATAAATGCAAGCAGCCAGGGTAGCATTCCTTCCAAAATTTAAGGCTGCATCCAGAGGGGAAGGGACACTGTGCTTCCAAACACCAAAGAAAGTTTAAGATGCAAGTAGTAGAACAGAGAGTGAACAAGTGTGATGTGGATTTTTTCGCCCTCAGTTTGGTTTTGGGAGGCCTGGGGAGAGGGAGTTGGTGTCTTTCAAGAATTTAAAGAAAATGTTGGTTTTTTTCAGTGCCTATCCCAGTTGTTTGTTGGGACCTGTGGAGGTTTTAAGTTCAGTCTTGGAGCTTGCTTTGTTCAAAACTAGGAGGCTTGTTTCAGATTTCCATATTAAGGGTCAGCAGAACTGCCAGCTGGAGCATTTCTTCTACACACATGCACAGCAGTGCTCTTTTAATATGGTATCATGATTTTTTGAGGTTCTTTTTGGAAGATAAGTTAACTAGAACAGCTTCACCTGTTTACCTAAGGTGAGGCCTCCAGCTGGTCCTCTCAGAAACAGATAATTTTTTTTAACCCCCTCAAGTTTCCTGTTGGAATGAGTATTGCCTTACAGTAGGTTTTCTTATCTGTATTTTTCTCACTCCCTGACCATTGAAAACTAATTCAAAACCTTTGCTTAAATGAGGAGGTGGTAGATTGTTTCCTTTGAATTATGGTAGCTGTTTGTCAGGAATTACTTTTATATATATTTACCCCACCACTTTTCCATTCCCTTTGGATTTCGACATGGAGAGAATTCTGAAGTTTACTGGAAAGAATGAAGATAGATGAGATTCTTCTGGTTCTTTCCAGCAGACCTTCTTATATACCATTCTTTGGAGAAAGGCAACTGAGTTGGATTCCTTCAAGATCGATTCAGACCAGTGAGAGTCCTTACATTCACTTTAAATTGGAATTTTCGACTCACTAAGCAAAATAATTTGATGTAGTTTAAAACTGGAATATTTTTAACACTGTGGATCTTTGGCTGCATGTATGTCTCTTAAGTTTGTAAAACTTGACCCAAAGCATAGAATTGAAAACGTGGGGGTTGACCAAGTCTTCCCTCCACAGAACCTCCATCAAAGATGCATGAAAGGGCCACCTTACATGGTTGGTAGAAAACTTGATATTGTGTCTGTATTTAATTGAACAGTGGCTCAATCCTAGGAAATGTTACCTGTGTAAGCTGTTTGTAGGTCAAAATAGCAGTGTAAGATATTGGATAGGCTATTTTACTAATCACATTTTATGCCTGCTTTTGCAGATGTTTCCAAGGAACAGCAGCCACCTGTTGTTGTTTAACAACTGTGACTCTTTTGCTCGGTAGATAACCTAGGCTTTTATGGCAAAGAATGTAGATAATTGAAGGAATTTTGAAGTAGGAGTTACTATGCACACCTGCCCATAGGCACTGAACAAAATCTGATTGTCATGACAAGTAAACATACAAGTCTAAAGCTGGTTTTGCTTCATTTCAGTCATGCAGTTTGAAAGATTGCATCATCTGTTCTCGAAATTCCCTGCAGCCCAACACACTCGGAGTCTCCCTTCCTGCTGTTAGCCACTGTGGGTAGTAACAAAACAAAAAAACTCTTGGTTTTTTCTTTTCCTTTTTCTTCCCACACCCAGATTATTGTGGGATAGTTTAGGGGTTTTCATGTCTTCCGAGCTGTTTAGGAAAAGACTGCAAAAATGTATGAAAATAGCCAGTTTTTAGTTACATGATAGTTAGTGAAAGCAGAAGCAAGCCCAGGCAGTTATCTTGTGTAATGAGACCTCAGAACAAATTTTAATGGAAATGTAGAGGTGTCATTTCTGGAAAGAATAAAACTGTGGCCCATAACTGCTGTGGATACATGGGACTTTTGTTTTCATCAAGTATTATTTTACCTGTCTTTAAGGAAAGGTGACTTACATGAACCTTGCTGTTGGCACTTTCTGAACTTGAAGATAATCTTCAGCTGCTGGATAGAGGGTGCACGGAGAATGGAAACATAGTTTAATCTTAGCAGCAAGCTCGCATTTGGTTCTCAAACCATGTAGAGAGTGATGCAATAGTAGTGTACGTAGAAACACAGGTCATAGAATTATTTAGGTTGGAAAAGACCTTTAAGATCATCAAGCCCAACTGTTAATGCTGCCAAGTCCCCCATTAACCCGTGTCCTGATGTGCCACATCTACAGATCTTTTAAATATCTTCAGATATTTAAGAGAATAGATGATGGAAGCTAAAGAAAATATGACATTGGTTTTGTTCAGCTGACAAATGCTCTTTTATGAAGGCTGGACACTGCATCTCCACCCCACTTTCGCTAAAAATATTCAATTCTTGTAACTCTCAGGCTTTTTTTTACTATATAATGTTGAGAGAATAGCAGGAAACTTGGAGTATTAATTCTTACTCCACTTATTAAAAGTAGTAATTAATTGTTTTCAATATCTCTCTTTCTCCAGGCACGCAAACAAATGGCCTGGACTTTCAAAAGCAGCCTGTGCCTGTCGGAGGAGCAATCTCTACAGCCCAGGCCCAGGCCTTCCTTGGGCACCTTCATCAGGTAAGAGAAGACCCATTTCAAAGAGGGGAGACTCAGGCAGCTGTGAATGCAGCTACCCTGGTGTATTCCATGTTCTTTCCTTCTGTGATTGATGGAGAGTCATTTATTAGAGCATAAATATGGGTGCACCACCTGGTAATTAAAGAGCGTGGATGGGAAAAAGTCCTGATTGTTGCACTCACTTGTTTGCATTAGGCTGCGGAATATGTCAAGATAGGGTTGAGACCTCCTTGGGAGAACTACAAATCACCTTTTTGGGGACTTGAGAATGCCTACATTTTGTGGTGTGTTTTTGAGTAGGTTGTTTGTTTGTTTGTTTGTTTTGTTGTTGTTGTTTTACTCTTAATAGAGATACCACGTTGAAAGGCAAGACAAAATTTAAATTTTTCAGGAAAGGATTGTACTGGTCCAACAGCTGCCAAGGTTCCAAAACTGTCACTATTTAGTTAAAAACACTCACTGTTACAGATTAACTAGAAAGAAAGTTGATTGTACTTACTAAGCATGTATGGTTTGTGAGGTTTTCTTTTTTTACAAAAAAGTTATTTCAGTGACCTGTTTGTCAGATGATATTCAGACTTCTAATACTACCCCTCTGTTCTGCTGCTGCTGTGTTTAGGGAATCAAAGCTGAACTTCAGATGCAGGCTGAAGCAAAATGGGGCATCCCTAGGTGAAGAGAAGTATAAGGGGCATTTTTTTGTAGTTTTTTTATCTGTTCGCACTTGATGTATGAAAACAAATGTCCTAATTTCTTCCCCTTCCTCTGCACCAAGTTTAAACTTTAAAATACTGTACCTAATTGGATGACCTTGAATGTTTGAGGTCTGAGGTTGCACAGTTATTGTGGTATAATTGAAGTACTGAAGCTTTTATGCCCTCTTTTAAGAGCTCTGAACTGCCGTTTTATTGTATGGAACATTCCACACGTCTTGTCACATAATTGCAATTTTCCTAGCAGATTGGTTTATATAGGACCTAGGGAGTGCCACTGTTTGAATTTGCTGAACCAATAGGCTGTTGTAGGCTGCCTTTATGTGGAGAGAAGCTGACTAGTTTTCATGGGTTGCCAGTGTGTGTTTAACATGGAGACAGATACAGCTGTTCTGCAGAATTCTGTGTTTGTTTTAGTCTTCGTTTTGTTATATAGATTGACCCAGGACAGTAATTGGGTTTAGCACAGTGCTTTATCCTGCTTTGGAAATGTATTTATTTAAACAGTTGTCAGGATCTTTATAACTTCATGTTTGATAAAGTGTGATTCATTTCTTGAAACTGGTTCAAAGGAAAATCTCAGGTATTCTTTTATTCGCCTGCAGGTGTGTGGGAATCTATTGTCAAACTCTCCTCTGTTAGTGGGGTGTTATTCAGCCTTAACAGTGCTTGGCTCTCGACTAATGCAAAATACTAGGTTGTAGACAGCATTCAGGTACAGTTTGATTTCTAATTTGGAAATGTTGGTTGTGTGGTGAAAGGCATGTCCAAATTGCATTCACAGAGGTTTTCAGGAATATGCTGCCTGTACCTAAGCAATATACATTTGTAGTCTTTTATGTGGTGTTTGTGTAGTTTTAAAGTATTATTTTGAGTGTATCATTTGGATGGCAGGGTGGTGTTATTTGGTTTATTCTCTGCTCTTAATCCATGTTAAAAGCACAGATTACATCAGCTGTGTCGAACTGTATTCTGCTTCTGATGAGGAGGGGCTTCTCTGGGAGTGTTTTCTTAGATGTAGATCATGTTTAGTATGTCTAGTACCTTCATCTAAAGCAGTAGGAAATATTTCCAAGGTGACCCTTCCAAGGTTGCCTGTTCAAAATATTCAGTTATTAATTTCATGTACTGCAGTTTTTCCTGTGCTTGAAAATATGTGGACTCTTTATGTGGGGACATCTTTTTCTAAAGGCAAGACAAGGCTACATTTTGCTTTGCTTTATTGTATCCTTACATGTCCTGGTTTTCAAAGGAGCAGTGGTTTTCAAACATGGCCAGAGATGGAATTCTCCACAGGCTGTTACTCTGACCTTTGAAAGTGTTGGTAATTAATTACAGAGCATTCCTTCTTTATAACTAGGGGTGCTGGTAGAAACAAGGCGAGACTGATTAAAATGGGTTTCAGTAAATGAAAATACAGCATTTTTTGTACGGAGGAAATACTTATTAGAGATATAAAAGCACTCCAAAAATCTCAGTTTCTGAAGCATCCATTTTTCCTTGCTGCTCACCCACAAGACCTTCTTTGGGCCTGTTAATCACAAACATTGAATTCAAGTTTTAAGTATACCTGAATCAATACAGCCTTTGTAAAGTGTCTCTGGTCCTCTGTGTTGAGATCTCCTTTTCAGTGGCTGAGGGCTGCAAATACTTGAATGGGTTAATTTGAGGGAGAGTGGTTATGCTCTGGGTTCTGTGCTGTGCACGTGCTTGCTCATATAAGAAAGCTGGTGAGTGCAGTGTTGGGGTAAGACCCATTCTGAAATGTGAGTAGGATGATGATGATGAGTAGAGCTTAATGCCCTGCCCTGAAGTCTGGATTTTTCCAACAGCAATAGGACTAGTTGGCTTGTCCACCCCAGTATGCTTTGTTTCAGCTCCATCCGTGATAATATCTAGATCCTTAGGCAGAGATACCTTCAGTAAGAGGTAGATAAACAGCATCGTGGAAGACTCTTACAGGTCTGTTTCAGCCTGGAGTACAACCCCTATTCCACGGATTCAGGTGTTAGAGGGGCATGCATTGTTCTTGGGAGTTTTTGTTGGGATGTGGGTGGGGAGATTGTTTTTTTTTTTTACATTGTTAGTTTTCTGTGGATTCTGCATTATTTCATTTCCATTTTTGCACTGTTGTAGGTCCAGCTCGCTGGAACAAGTTTACAGGCTGCTGCTCAGTCCTTAAATGTACAGGTAAAGAGAGTTACCTTCTGCTGCTCATCCTTCTCTCATCCCAAACAGCATCAGTAGAGATAGTTCTTAACCTATGATATATTACTCTGTTTTTTTCAGTCTGACTGGTTTTGCAAGTGATAGGTATGAAGGAATAACAGTGTTACAGCTGTAAATCAAGTTCAGGATTTGTAAGCATTCAGACTCTGGAGTTGTTTAAAACATGGAGTGATCATAACTTAATGCTGAATTTTAGTCAGGTGTGGTATAGTGAAAACCTTAAAACTCCAGGAATATTTCACATTCTTCTGTTTATTAACTTGCTTTAAACACACAGCAAGGATTACTTTGCAATTTGTCCTTACTTCTGGTAATTGAATATAGGGATATAATGTAGCATTAACTATGTAATGTGGCTGGTTTAGACGGCTTGTTTAAATAACACACAGTGATTTCAAAGTAAGTCAGAGTAATTGTTGTTTAGTAATGTACGTGAGACAATAAAGCATTCAAACTTTTCTGTGATGCTGAACACTTCAGTTTATCCGTTAACATTCTACTTCCTCTCTGTACTATATTAAGGGGCAAAGGATGCAGTTTTATTGAAAACTGGTTTCAGTATTGCTTGTTATTAAAGAACGTAGGTAGTGCATTACATGAAATGCAATAGAATGTGGACCCACTTATACATAATAACAATTTGGAAAGAAGAGGAGGTATAGTGACCTTCCTTTCAAAGAGGAAGGAGGCAGAAAATTGCCTTGGTTGCCATGGTAAACTTCCATCCCTGAGAGAGATGTTGGCAAACAGGCTGTATCTCCAGTGCAGAATGTTTACAGTCCTGCGCTGTAATTATCGCTCAATGACTGGCAGAATTAATCAGAGCCTTTATGTTAATTAGCCCGCTCTGCAGTCCCCAAAACAGGTGGTGGAAAATATGCAAATCTATGCAGAATTGTAATGTTCTGCATAACCAGTTTTAATTATCATATAACTCTCTCCCCCTCTTCATGCACTTGCATTTCCTCCTTCATGTCTTCACAATTTCTTCTGTTTAAAAAAACAAACAACCAAACCACAAAAATAAATCAAAATAAACCTGAATCTTTTAAAATAAAGCGATATTCAATTAAATAAATGTTTTGAGTATTTAAAAGCACTGTATATATTACATGTTTTGCTGTCGGTAGAGAAACCTGTGAGGATTTTTCAAAAAGGTTCTGTACAAGCCAACAGTATGATGACTTAGAGGTACAGGATGCAGATAGAGAAAAATGGAAACACAATCTCCTTTCCCTCGTTCCATTGTTCAGGATTTTAGGCAATGAATAATTTTAACAACCTTCTCTTTCTTTATGGTGAAAGGGAGCGTCAGCTTCAGTTGCATGGCGTAAAACGAAATGAGACCTGAAAATAATGCCAGGGAGTTACAGGAGAGCAGAGAGTCTCTTTGTTTTGTTTAAACTGCGTTACCTACAGCCGTGTTTGAGCAGTCGTAGCTGAGATGGTGGGCACACAGAGCCATTGCTTAAACACACTCTTAAAATAAACCCAAGGGCTTTTTGTATGCAGATGAAAGATTTTTATTGTGCAGTGTTGAGATAGCAGTGTTATACATTAACATCTGTTTTACACTATAAAGAGTTGTATTTTTTTTTGACTAGTCTAAATCTAATGAAGAATCTGGGGACTCTCAGCAGCCAAGCCAGCCTTCCCAGCAGCCTTCAGTGCAGGCGGCCATACCCCAGACCCAGCTCATGCTGGCCGGAGGACAGATCACCGGGGTAAGAGTTACCCAGGGATGCTGCAGTCCCACACTGCTGTCACTGAGGGGCACTGCAATTTCCTTTAACGTAGGGAGAAACTTCAGTGGAAGTGGAGACAGAAAATATTTTCCTAGAATATTAAGCAGACTGTAATATTTGGGTTTGTCACAAAGTATTTGTTTCCAAACAATAACAACAACAAAGAATTCTTTCTCTCTGTTCTCAGTGTCCCTTTTTGATCTGCAAAGAAATTGAAACCTGTGGTGTGTACAAATGAGACAGTCACTGATGTCATAAAGAGGGATTTTTATTTTTTTTCAAGAATAAAATAAGGCATGGGAGAACAAGACTGAATCTTATAGCTGGGTGAAGAACAAAAATTGTGGGAGTTGTTAATTTTTCCTCTTCTCAAACACATTTCTTTTTAAGTAACTCTATTAGTACTTTCCTTAAGCCTGTTCAACCCTTTTGTTTTAACCTACCGATTTCGAGGGGTTTTTATTGCAAAGCTTTGGGAGTAAATATGGGATAATTGTTGTTTTAGACTTTCTGGTGTTTCTGAATTGTCATAAGGCTTTCAGTCATTCCAAAAAAGAGCAAGTTTTGTGAATGGGCTAGTTAAAGAATTTGCTTCCATGTAATCAGCTTTGTAATATAAGAGTTTGTGTGTTAATAAGCTTAGGGCAGTTGCTCCAACAATGTATTTATGATTTGAAGTGCTAGGATATATCATCCCTACACTTGCATGAAATGACTTCTTAATCTCAGGTTCAATTGTTAAATCTTCTCTTATGTTAGTACGTAAATAAATATCCTATTTAGTTTTCAGTTAAGCATTGAAAGTTTTAAAAGTGAGACTGTTTCGATGTGTTGTTAAAACCTGGCATGTTTCATTATTTTTTGCATTCTCAAAAAATACTGGTTTGTTTTAATTCATGATTGTCTGCTGTCGTGAAACATTCAAAACTTCAGGCCTATGCAGATATGGGTTGTAGTAAATATGGGCATCAAGATTCATTTACATGTAAAGGAGAAACTGCTGCCACCTGTTCCACAGAGATAATGCGTGTTTGGGAAAGGGAAGGGGTGTAAAGTTGCCAACTCTATTCTATTAAAAAAAAAAAAAAGCAGATGGGGAGACTTGGAGAGAAACAAATGGAGCTCATGTTCTTTAGTTATATCTTAGGGCATAATGGAAATGATGGAATATGGCAGGGATTCATGCTAATGTGAAGCAGCTGGGGTGTTATCAGTTTGTTCAGTAGCCACAGCCAGCATTCCTGCTTCACATTCATCTGGCTAATCACTTGCTGTTCTGCTGGGTGTAAATTTCCTTTCAGATCCTGGCAATACTGATTCTTTTCTTTTGCTTGCTACTTAATTGCTTTTTCCCTGAAACTCCTGGTAGAGTTGTGAAGAAAACTAGGAGCAGAGTTAAGTTCTGTAGGTTCCAGTAAGTGCAAATGTTGGCGGTTGTGCAGTTTGGTTCGTGTCAGGCCTGTGGTAGGTTAGTTCCTTCCCACACTGTGTTGAGTAGCCAGCTGTCCTTCCTTACGGCCAGAGCCCTTGGCCAGTTAGCGGAATAGTCCTAGGATTGCCTGGTTAATATAATAGTACTGAGCTATCTAATGACTTTGTAGCTGAAGTGGCTCTTCCCATTATTAATGGCTGTGTTTTCTAATTGTTTATAGCTCACGTTGACGCCAGCCCAGCAACAGTTATTGCTCCAACAGGCGCAGGCCCAGTTGCTGGCGGCTGCAGTGCAGCACTCAGCCAGTCAGCAGCACAGCGCTGCTGGTGCCACCATCTCGGCCTCTGCTGCGACGCCGATGACGCAGATCCCTCTATCTCAGCCAATACAGATTGCACAGGTGAGCCTTGAGGCTTGAGAGGGTGGAAAACAAAAGAGGTTTGACTGATTGCACCGTTCGAATAAAACTTGTTGTTCCTCACTCGGTGAGTTTCTAGAGTCCTCGAGTATTGTTAGTCTTTCCTCGTGCATCTTTGGATGATGAGGTTGAAGTTTGATAGTCTTAGCAAGGAATGTGTGCCCAGCTGCTCCTCAGTTCCACTGAGCTTCTGAGTTTGTACCAGAATGTGTAGATGCTGTGTATTCTGAATTTTCCTCCTTGTAGTTAGTGTGAGAAAGGAGAAAAAGGGGTATGGAAAGATGCCCATAGAAATTGCACTGTTGAGACCTGTATGGATGAGAAGTGATGCCTGTGTATCACAGAGGATGCTTGTGAGGCCCAAATGGTGCTTGTTAGAAGGAAAATGATAGAGCTGAAGAACAGCAGTTTGACTTGACCCATTTGTGTGCCATTTTGGCTTGGTGTTTAATGCTCAAGAGTTCAGTGACAAAGAATGGGCACTCCTGTGTGTCTGGAGAAAAACTTGAAAAATGAGTCTGCTGTTGGAATCTGTCCAGTCTCATGGTCTGGTACTAAAGACTTGTTAATTCTGAAGAACAGCTTGCTGTGGATGTTCTGCTTACTGGAAGCAGTAGGGAACCTCCTGGGTCTTCCAGGATTGGCTTAATTCAGTTTGGAGATTGCAGTGCCACTGTGTGCTTAGTGTATGTAGTGTGGAAGATCCTTAGGCTTGTGGACAAGGCTAATCAAATGTGCAGTTTAGATGTCTTGAGTACTACAAGTAGCGATTGTCTTGCTCCTGCTGAGGTCCATCTTTCCATAGATTAAGGTTCTTGGTACATAATAATCAGTTTGATTAGTCCAGCTGTGTGAAGTGTGTGGGGTATATAATCCTCAAAGTTGCTGCTTCTTAGAATGAGTAGGTTCTTTAAGACTGTGTGATGCTTTCTGTTCAGGCTATTTTCTCTTGCATTTAACCGGGATGAAGTGACTAAAAAGTGAACATGAAGTCTGATTAAGGACAAGAATGGAAATTGTCTGTGAAGTCCAGTGGTGAAATGTGCAATCCTTTACTGTGCTGGTCCACATAATAACAGCCTGGCTGTGCTATCAGGTTTTCATTAGCTGAAGTGATGAACTTCTGTGGTGTTTGTCTAGAAGTTCTGACCTCTCTGGCTGTCCTTAGAGAGGCCAGAGTGGTGCCATCCTGGTTTTAAAAGGCCAGTGCTGATGTTGTTATGTTGATGAGATTCCTCCCAGTGAACCTCGTGTTGCATTGTGAGAAGTCATGTCACCAAAGAACACCTCTTTTAGCAAAGGCTTCCACCTCACTGGCTTGACGTGGAGATGACTGAAGGATGTAGCATTCAAGGAAACTTGTAATTCTCAAGATCCTACCTTAATTTTGTTAAGACTGTCTATAGGCACTGATACAGACAGGTTTCAAGAAGAGAATGGAGAATGTCCTTGTCAAGGAGGTTGTTGGTTATAGCTTCTAACATCTTCCCATGCATCTGTCACAGAGCTCCCATTTGATGGGATGTGAGTCTTTTAACCTAAATATAAGTAATCCACAGGCCTCTTGTCTTCCAGGTGTGCAGCTTAAGATAGTGAGGTCTGCTTCACTGAAGTGTGGTGGACTAGTATTTCATATTAACAAAATCTGTACTGTGAACTTTCTGGCCTTGTGTTTGTCAAATAGGCCACCAAAGCAGTGGATACCAATGTGATGTGTGTGTGAAATGTTCTAATCCTGCTCTCCCACTTCAGTGGGAAGCTCTGAAAATGTGTGAAGCATTTACAATTACTAGTTTTGTATTGGCTTTTTCTTCAGAACTTAGAAAATCTTCAGAGGAGTGTTTGAGAGGAGTTGAAAAGATCATGCATGTGCTGTCAAATAAGAGTTTCTGAATGCAGCATTGTCTGATTTGTGCACATGAGTGAGCTAAAGGCACTCTGAAAAATAGGATGTAGTTGCCACATGCAGTACAAATTAAAGTTGCACTTGTTTTCTGATGTTTCTAATTACTTAAGTGTTTGACTTTACAATTAATGTCTTTTAGGATAGATTATTCTGATGCATAAATGAGCTTGGTTGAATCTTGTTAGCTGCTCCTTACGATGAAAGTGCAGGGCATAAATTGTACAGGTGTTGGATATAATTTGAGGTACTTATGGAAAACATATACCACCTAGGTTCATAGGTAGATAGCACCATGCTTTTTGATCTGTCTTGGCAAGGATTTGTAAGCAGTGCTCAGCTTTGTTTGTGTTGCTATTGTAAACATATAGCTGATTATACAAATAGCTGAATGTTTGTTTTAATTGATGATTTTTGAATAATTGATTAACTGGCAGGGCTCTGCAGCAGGGAGATTACCATATTTATTTTAATTAAGTAATTGCACAAGCATGAGTTCTTTAGTGTGCACTGCAGTTCACGTAAGGTTTCTGCTGCAGCAGCCTGGTGAGGAACTCGTGCTGCTCCTGGGCTGCTGTGGGATTGACACTAAACACACTAAACATTTGTGTATCAACTTATGGGGTTCTTTATAAACCTCCTTGTTTTTAGGATCTGTGCTCTCTATTTGTATGATGTAAATCTCAAAATGACACAGGTGCTTAAGTTTGTGCTGAAGCTGTAATTGGAAATAATGGCATTGAATTTAGAAATTTAGATTATTATTTTTTTTTTAAACAAAAAATCTTCCTCACAGCAAGACATAGCACTTGACAGATTATTCTGCCGAGGTAGGATTTGGATTGTTTTGATCTTTCTAAATTGCTAGGCAGCACCAGCAGACATGCATGTCTCCCTGCAAGTCTTTCCATCTCTTTCTATGTGCTTGTGCTAGCATACAGATTTTAACACTGAGGAAAAAAGATCAGTGTAGGAAAACAGTGCCAGGTTTGTTCGTGTGCTTGCTATTGGGAGATTTATTATAATGGTATAATTAACTAAATAATAAAACTTTCCCAAGGTAGAAATAAAGTTGGATTTCAAATGCGTTTGAGGGGCTGGAAGGGCTATTTAGGAGTGATTAGCCTTGGAGGTATCATTTTCATTTTGTGTTGCAGAATTATATTTCTGTATTTAAACAAGACTTAGCCAACATACCATTTACCAAGGCAGATGCACAGAATAAGATTGCTTATATCAGTTATCCCTGAGGCCTCAATTTAAAAACAGTTTTCTCATATTAAAGTGTGAGAGCCTGATGATAAGAGCTGTCATGTCTTAGCTGGGTAGCCAGTGTTATGAATACTATAGTCTTAAACAAAAAGCTCTCCTCCTTTGATCTTACAGATACACTGCCACTGTTTCTTTGTATTCTTTCTTGCATGTAACTCCATCTCCTGTGGGGGTGCATCAAATCATCTGAGATCTATTTGGTCATCTGGGGTGATTTCATTTGTTTGCTTTTGGTGGGAGAGGTCCTTAACCCGTCTGTTTTTCCATTGATATTTTTTCTTCCACAGTGTCTTGTCAACTCTTCCTTTTGTGTTTCTGTTTTTTCTCTTATCTACCTTTATTTTCATCCTGCAGCCTCTCTTTATTTCCTTTTCTTCCACCCAGTGTTCACAACCTTAGTCAGCTTGCCCAACTCTTTCAATTTCTGTTTTTAACTCTGTGTCCAGTCCTCACATCCATTCCAGTATGAATCCCCTCTGAGCTGGAGGGTCAGCATGATGTGCAGAGGTAACCAGCTGAGCATTGAAAATCAGTGAATAAATGAGCGGAGATCCATGTTGTGTTGAGCTCAAGAAGTAAGAGGTTTTGGTAGCAGTTCTGACCAATGTGATATTAGGATATGAAATCATAAGAAACATGGAGTTCCCGGATAAAACTGGAACAGTTATTTCTCTCTTTCAAGAAGGAAATTGGCCTTGATTTCATAGGAATGGCTACATTATTTCTGAAATTCTCTGGAAGCAAACAATACTATTGACTTTAAAACCACTTTTTTGCTTATGGGCACTTTTTAAATTTTACCATTCTCTTATGAAATGGAAGTTTCCATTTCTTAAAATGCATTGCTTGGTCAGTCTATCTGGTGTCTACCATATTATTACACTGCATGCCTTTGACTTTACAGGGCTAAGTAGCCCAAGTGATTGATGGCCAGTGTCTGTGTAATGCAGGTTAAGTAGACGTTTTCTTATAATGCGTGTCTATGGTCTCATAAATCAGTGGACTCCCTATTTTTTTCCCCTAGTCTTCCTTTCTGACATTCCCCACCCCTCATCTCCAGAAGGAGATTGTTGCAACTTTCTAGTAACAGTTTAAACAGGTTTAAAATAGTGTGAGGTCACAGATAACAGCATTGTGTAAGAAAGAAGTTCTCATTGTCAGTCTGCCTTGATTTCTCATCTCCATCTCCACAGCTGGCAGTGAATGGCCTTTCCCATCCTCTGGCTGAGGAGGCTGTGGGAGTGCTCAGTAACCTGCATCAGTCCAGGGAGCAGCTTAAGGAGCAGCTCTTTGTTACTCTGGGTCACTTGAACTCGAGTGTGTTTGGGGCTGTGTGAACGTGAGCAGCTCCAAGCAGCCGTACCGGGCGCTGTTTCTGGCACCGCTGCACCTGCACAGGGTTTCTCTGCAAATGGGTACCTGAATAACTTCCCTGAAACAGAGCTTTGGGAGAGACTTCTTGGCTGCTTGGTTTGGCTTGTTTAATGGGAGGTTGCAAGTGTGGGAAATAATTCATTCAGGCTTTTATCCACCTGCTTGGTGAGTATTTTGAAACAGGTTCTTCCTGGGAAGATGGAAAAATCCGACACGCGTGTTTAGATAGTTTTCATGGATTACCACTGTTATGTTGGCTGACTTCACAGAGTGTTTTTTAAATTTCAGTTGCTCTTGTTATTGTCCTGTTTGGAGATGAAAAGAATAAGGCTAGTTAGGGAGAACAATATTTTTAAGCAGTTCTTTATGTTTTCATTCTCCAGCTAAATGTCAAGTTGAAGCATTTTTCTTGAAAACTCAGTTTCTCAGAGATAAACATTTTACATTGATACCAGTAATTTAATTATAGAAAATTAATAGTCCTGAATGGTTTAAATACATAAAAGTAGGGTTCTGCAATAATGCAGTGTTTTGGATTATTCCTTTTAACCTTTAATTATAGTCGTATCTATTAAGCTTATTGTAATTTGTTTCAGAACAAATCAAATGTATTTACTTATTGAGTTAGCTGCTTTCTGAAATTTGAACTGAACAACCAGAGTGCAAACAAGGAATCTGTAACATTTTGCTTTCCTGTTGTTAATTCAAATGGTAATTGCAAACTGTTGTTACAAAAAACAAAAAATAGCTCCCAGCTAATATGCTTGATTTGTAGCAGAGTTCCATCCTCAAAAAATAAATTTGAGAGATCTATGTGCTGATAAGTCTAATGTGAAAACTCCTGAATTTGGGGGGAAGGGAGATTGATTTGTTTGTTTTCTTTTGTTTTGATTTTAAAGCAGAACAGTGCTGGATATAATTTGCTGGTTTGTTTAGTAAATAACTTCGGTTTTATGAATGAGAGTGAAATTCAAATTGCCATTCTAAAGGATGTTCAGTAGCAGGACTGCTGTGTTTGACATCCACTTTTACCTCTAAATGTTAGAGTGTAACTGGGTGATAGGAAATCTTTTATTGGGAATCATTGCTGACTGAAATGTCTAACACACAGCTCTTTCTTTTCTTTTTTCTTTTTTTCTTTTATTTTATTTTATTTTTATTTTTTTCCCCTTTTTCTTTTTTTGTCTTCTCTCTTTTTTTTTTTTTCCCCTTCCCGTTTCCTTAAGGATTTGCAGCACTTGCAGCAGCTTCAGCAGCAGAATCTCAACCTGCAACAGTTTGTGTTGGTGCATCCAACAACCAACTTGCAGCCAGCACAGTTCATCATCTCACAAACGCCGCAGGGGCAGCAGGGTAAGTGCTCCTTGCCAGAAAAGCAAATCATACATGGCTTTTTTAGGGGACAAAGTGAAACTCAGGTGGTTTGTACCAATGCCCAGTCATCTCCCAAGCAGTGGCTCCCAGCCAACTTTCCCCCCCTGATTTTATGTCCTGAGACCACATGGTGTGGAATATCCCTTTGGGCAGTTTGGGTCAGCTGCCCTGGCTCTGTCCCCCCCTGCAGCTTCTTGTGCCTCCCAGCCTGCTTGCTGGTGCATTGTGTGAGAGGCTGAAAAGTCCTTGACTCTGTAAATATTGCTTGGCAATAAGTAAAAGATCAGTGTGTTATCAACATTGTTTTCATCCAAAATCCACAGCACTGTACCAGCTATTAAGAGGAAAATTACCTCTATCTTGGACAAAACCAGGACAGACTGGGAAAAGATTACAAAATCAAAAGTCCTTGTGGGAGTCTGTAAAAGTACTTAAGCCTAAAGAGGCTACAATGAATGTTGTCATAAACTGAAATAATAATTAACACCTTGGGAAAAGAGCTCGAATGCTGGATTTGTGTAACAGCACTTACAATAATATTTTGGCAATGCACAGGATGTGACTTCTGTGCCAAAGACAAACAAGGCAGTGGTAGGTGGTGGTGTGTCAGAGCAGTTAAGATGTTGTGCAGCAGCTTTGTTCTGAGGACTGATGTGTGCAGGCTGCAATGCATCACTGTGCTGATTGCACCCCATTTGTTGATGCCCACGGAAAACTGCCTTTAGCCATGGCTTCTTATGCTGATCTACTCCAATGGTCTTTTTTCCCCCCTTTCTCTTCTACATGAACTCTACTCAGTTGTTCAGGTCTGGTAATCCAAAGATTCTTGCTCGAAAGGCAAATCCTGTTATGCTTGAAGAGTCCTGCAGAGCCTGGCTGTCCTATAAAGCAGCTCTTTGCACCTCATTTTCTTCTGTTCCTTTCAGTTTTTTCATGCATCATTCCTTCTTACATACTGTGACTTGGATAGAACTGGCTTTCCATTACACTGAAGGGCTCTTACTGTCTGAATGCTCTCACATTTGAATAAAGGGTTAGTCAAAATTAACTTCCTTTTAATAGAACTTTGTTCAGGAGAGATTTTATACCAGCACTGGTAGAAAATGGCTAAATGGCTTTCATGGAAGCATTTAGTAATGTACTGTTTTCTTAAAATGAAGCAGAACTTGTAAATTTAACATATTGTACTAGAAGAAATCAAACCACTAAAATTTTGTTCAAGAATTCGTTAAAATAGGTGCTTGGTGGTTTTTGGGTTTGGTTCTTTTTTGGTTTTGTTTTTGTTTTTAAAGTAAATTCTTTTAAGAAAACAGCAAGCACAAGAGCATTGTTTTGAAAAACTCATTGGTATTGATGTCTGGCCTACATTTTTCAACTAAATTCTGCTGGTTTTCTAAAATATCTCTGAAGAGACTTTACAAAAAGGAAAACTAAGAGAAGTAAATTATATTCATCTCCCAAAATGAGTTGTTTGCATTAGAGAAAAGATGCAAGGCTTTCTTGTTTGTTTAAAATCTCCTGAAGTAGAATAAGGACTAGATGAGATTTTCATAGTACCTTTTCCAGAGGCCATCACTGCAAAATTATTTCTTCAGCACCATTTAAGAGCTGCATATTGCTGTCATCAGTGACGCAGTGTAGGTAGAGACATCATGTTTTACTGGTAATGTGCAGCCTGGACAACTGAATAGCTCAAAAATGTAGGAAGATTTATATGCTGAATTGTGACCATAGGCCATTAGTGTGTGACAACCTTTCAAACTGAAATGCTTGAATAGATCTCATTTTCTTCATGAGCACTCGATGATAAAGCAACATGTGTGTCATAATACCCCTTATATCACTTTCTGATATGGTTTTTTTGCAGTATTTCATGGTTATTGTTAGAAGATCTCAAACAGTACATTATTATTTATGAGAAAGATTGAGAAAGTCTGTATTTTTATTTTGTTATTTGCTGTTGCAGCTGACTTTTCCATATTGTTCTTGTCCTATTGCTCCATTAGTCAACTTCATAAAATAATAAATATTCTGAAGAAACAAGCATAGAGTTTTCTTCAAAACCAGTAGCATTCAAATTTTTTTTTTTTGATGCTTCATTGGTACTGCATGGAGATTTATATATGTACACATTTAATAACTAACATGAAAATTCAGATTTGTGTATAGATTATGTATTCTGGAAGAAATTTCTTGCTTTACAGACTATGCTATGTATTTTGTGTATGCCAGGTAGTCATGTAAATAAGAAACACTGTTTTTAAAATGAGAAGAGTTTTGAGGGAAACAAGGGAAGAATAGCGTCTCTGAAGAAGATTGTAGATGTAAACGTTTGGTGAAGAAAAATGTGTTACTTGAAGAGGCAGAGGGGTACAGAGAAATGCAGTTATCAGCAATTGTATTTAGATTCTTAAAGGGGTTGAACTTCGTGATGTGAGATCCAGCTTTCAAAAAAATTTAGGAAATTCAATACCTAAAATATTAATCAGCAATCAGGATGTTATTCTACTTTCTTCAACACACACATTATAGCTCCCAGCAGCACATAGGAAATTTTCCCCATAAATCCACTGCCATATGTCTAATTGAGTCACCTTGTTTTTCCACATGATTTCTGGCTATTCAGGAGCTTATATGAAACAAATTTTAAAGTTCCCATTTTCCATGGCTGATAATTGTTAACATCATAGCTGAAGGAATTGTTTCAAGGCTCAGCAGATGTGTAGAAGATTGAATGGAAATAGAAATTTGGAACGTTTTCTTGTTCAGAGCAAGCTGTGGTTCATACTATTGTTAAAGTCACCAGCAGGAGTGTAGCACCTTGTAAAATGTCTTTATACCTCTTGTATCTGTTCTTGTATCTAATAGAGCTGTCTCTAGAATAATCAATTTAACATCCCTTACTACAATTAGAGCTGCTTCCTAAAAATATTACCCTCATCAGGCTACTGTTCACCTTTTTACTCGTGAGATACTGCTAATAAAAATCGTATCGGTAAAAATCTGAATGGAGGGGGAAATGGTGCTGCATTTAATACAAATTAATACTGTAAACAGGAGTTGTTAAGATCTAAGAAAAGACTGTGTCACAATGAGATTTAGAAATAGTACTTACAAGGAAAATATCCGGAAAGGCAAATGTGGAAGACAAGCTTCTAATTAGCTTTAAACATGGAAACTGGCTCTACCTATTCTCAAGTTAATGCTATTTATTATTAAAGACTGTCTTTATGATTTTTTTTTTATTGTAAAGTTGCCTGGGATGATGATAGCAGGCCAAATCCAGTCCTGTTTTCTTCTTTCATATGTGTTATACAGACTTTGAACCTCACTCATGTGAAAGCCATTGTAAATGGCTTTGTCTTGCAAGCTAACTTCCAGTGAGAGGATGAACAGCTTTGGCAGAGATAAAGCAGTCAAGTTCTTACATGAAAAAACTCACTCTTTTGGGAGATCAGTTTGGGATGAATTATGTATTATGCTTCTGGGCCAACTTTTTAAAAATTATGCTGAAAAAGTCTGTGCTTGAATGTTTGTTTTATCTTTTGTTTAATTTTAGATAGAACTGAACCCCAGATCAGTCCTTGGGGATTGTTGGCTGGCAGGAAGAGTTTTTTGACTTGGACCATTACTCATGCTACTCTTAGACATTACTGGAAAAATCCTGAATGATGATAGATACATTTACTTTAACTATTAAAAAAAAATTTAATGCCTCTAAACTATCATACTTTTGCATAGATCCATATCTGCCTCTATGCAGTTATTTTTTTAGAGTGTCACGTAGGTGATTTGTGTGCTATGTTTAATGCAATAATACCAAAAACCCAGGGCAGAGGGTTAGGAATATGACCTCTGTAAAGTATACAAGTACAATAGCAGCTTCTGTAGGTACAAAAAAATCAGGTGGGTTGGAAGGGACCTCTAGAGACCAGGTAGAATTGTTCAAGGCAGGTCCAACTACAGCAGGCATTCAGTGCCTCAGCCAGTTGAATCAAATGTGTCCAAGGATGGAGTTTCTGCAACATTTTCAAGCACCTGCCCCAATAGTTGACTTCTATCAGGTTAAAAAATTGTTTTCCTATATCTAGTTGGAGTTTTCCATGTTCCAATGTCTACTGCATCTCATTGCAGTGTACCCTCAAGAAGAGTCCATTTCTGTCTTTGAAGAAAGCAGTAGGATCTCACCTTAGTCTCCTCATCAGGCTGAACAAACCAGCTCACTTACCTGCTCCAGCCTGTTAGCCACCCTGGTGGGCCTTGGATGGACAAAATCCAGGATGTCCATGTGCCTTGTACTGGGAAACCCAAAGCTGACAGCAGGACTCCAGCTGTGGTGTCACAGGTGCCAGATGAAGGGGGAGAAGCACAGCCCTTGAGCTGCTGGCTGCACTCCTGTGAGTACAGCCCAGGGTGTGGTTGGCTGTCTATTGCAAGGGCACAGTGCCAGCTCATGGTCATCATATTGTCCTCTAGGACCCCCAGGACTTTGTCCTGTGAGACTGCTTTCCAGCCAGCCAGTGCCCACCCTGTATTGCTGCACAGGGTCGTTCAGCCCCCATGAAGAACCTGCATTTTCCTGCATTGATTTTCATGAGGTTCCATTTGTCTAGCCAGTCTAGACCCTGACTTCTGGCCTGTTGACCACTTCCCCGTATTTGGTATTGTCCACAATCTTGCTGAGAGTATATTCTGTCCCATCAGCTTTCTAGGTAATAAAGATGTTAAGCAGTGTTGGTGCCAGTATGAGTCTATGGAAACAGCATTGTTTGAAATGCCACTATCTCAGCAGGTGCCTGAAAGGTGTGGGTGCTATGGGCTCTGTAAGTTAAGTCACTGAAGTTATTTTGGACCTCAGTGGTTTCTTCTCAGAAAAGAAATGAAGGAGAAGCTTAGACTGGTACAAGTTGTGTCTGAAAAGAGCACAACTGCAGCTGCCCCCCCGCCATGAGAGCCGAGGACTGCCCAAGGTGTGTTCATAGCCACTGCCTGAAAAAGCTGTAATCAGGGGAGAAACACGTTGCCAAAACAGTTCAGCTGCTTTCCCCATCCCCTCCCCATTGCTTCAGTCAGCTGCAGGTTGAACCAACTTGTTCTGTCTCCAGTTTCTGCCTGAGACACCTTGTGTCAGCACCTCTTACTTACGATGAAATGATGTAAAAACAGAGTAGATTAAACGTGTTCAGATTATTTTTTACTGATAATTCCATGATAATTATTTCAGACCATGTGAGTGAGGATAAAATTAGGAAGAGTGTAGTAGTCATCTTGTGTTCCTTAGCAAAATTGTTAATGCCAGAAAAACATCCTTTGGGATTTCTCTGGGGGCAAAAAGTCGCAAGAGACCAGTCCTAATTACTCTGATTGCAGTCATAAGACAAGTCAGTAATTTGTAATCGATGGTGTTACCAGTGGACTAGAACTCAAATGTCATCACTGTCAGCTGCCTGCTTTTTGTTTCATTGTTGGTCAGCCACTCCATAGTGACAGTGTGATGGGTTTGCCCCTTTCTCTTTCAAGCTGTCAGTTTAAAATTCGCTGTCACTGAGTGCAGGTCAAAAACTCTTCACTTAGAGGTGACTGTTCACTAATTAATATTTAGATCTGGGCAGCTAAAGTCATCTTTCAAGTGAACAAATATTTGCATTGTAAAAAGCAATATGTAGCTGTAGTAGGTGGCTGTCGTGGAAGTTCCTTGAGCAGCTCTGTTCCCTCGCTGTGGCTTTTCAAAAACACAGCTGGAACACGTTGATTATGTGGTGCAAAGCAAATTTCCATCCTTGTCTGTGCTGTACTATTATGTTGCATAAGCAGCTGGCTGTATTCTGTAGGTCCTGAGCATTTTCGTAGCAACACATTCTGCTTAAAATACATATTCAGCTCTTTGTTAAACTAAAATCAAGTATCACTGTAAAATGATAGTTCTTCTGTACTTGTGTCCCCCTTCCTGAGGATGTTTTCTCCTTCTTAACCACAGTGATCCCTCTTTTCATGTTTCTTACAGCCTTAACCTTGCATAAAACATCCAGTTCCTCACTCAGTATTTATCAAGTCCTAAATTCTGTTTCCCCTGCCTTGATTCTGCTAAGAGGTAGATCAGGCAGCTGATGATGATGAATTTAAGTGGTACATAGTTGGTGGTGGCATAGTAGTCCATCCATCTGTTGTTCTCCCCTGGTTTTAGGGACTAGGTATGTTGAACTGTAAGTTTAATTAGTCAGGTTCTTAAATTATTATAGTGGAAATTGATAGTTGTAGGCAGTAGATAGTTGTAGGAGGTACCTAAAAATAACAGTTAATATTTTTCACAGGAAATTTGGGGGCCTTGACTAATTGTAGGTATATTTTTGTCAAGATTCTGTCCCTTAAAAGTAGATAATTTTTGTATTAGAAATGAAAAAAAAATATTAGATAGCTTCTAGTTAAAATATTTAGATGCGGGCATCTAAATTTAGATGCGGGTATTCAGTTTCTTCAGAGATTTAATAAACTATACAAAAGTGGACTGTAAGAGAATGTATTCATAGATTGGCAGCATAGTATACATATTGGTTCTATCAGTTGCAACTGTTCTTTGATGTTGTCACCTTTTCATAGTAGCAGGGTTTTCCTATATTCAGTGTAGTGTTAATTATATTAGTTAAAATTGAGCAGTGTTCGGTATCTTACCTAAACGTTAATTCCAGTTACTTTTCCAAAAGATTCCTACTTTATTTGACCCAGGAGGGAATTATCTAGGCTTGTTGTGTCTTCTGGTGTGTTCTGCTTAAGTTTGCCAGAAAGTTTGCTCCTTATTAGGCAGCTGGCATAGGGTGTTTCAGAGAGGAAGGAGGGTGATCAAGAAGCTGAATTTGTGGGTTTGATTAGTATTCAGCTGTTGAATTTGATCTCCTTGGTGCTCAGTATTTTTGTATGGCTGTGCAGTTCTTGGTCAGCTGTTGGTTACCAGAAGAGGTGTATCCAAAACCTGCGTGCTGAAAGGGGCAGTAAATGATTCCTGCACACAGAACTGGCATGACCTAGATCATTAGCAACTCTTTCTGCAGAGGAGACTTACACATGCTTTTCCCTCTTACCCTTCTGTCACCACTTATGCTTCAGGAAAATACAAGGGGATTTTGGGCTGAAAACTCCAGAGTCTGAAGATACCTATGCAGGAATGAAATGAAAGCTCACATCTCAGGGGTTTTTTTGTAACTTTGTTTTACCTGATTTGATGTTTGAGTGTTTTTAAATGACAAACCAAACGCACACTTCTCTCTCTCCAGGTCTCCTGCAAGCGCAGAATCTCTTAACGCAACTACCTCAGCAAAGCCAAGCCAACCTCCTGCAGTCTCAGCCAAGCATCACCCTTGCCTCGCAGGTCAGGCTTATTCCTACACTTCATGAGTTGCTTTGAGGGGATTTAAACTATGGCAAGTGAATGGACCCTTTGTATTAGTTACCTGAATAGATGTTGTAGCTATAATAGTAAATTTGTCTTTCTAGATAGTTCAGGTTTGTAGCTCCCACCCCAATGTGTCTCTTTTCAGGCTTTAATGTTCTAAAGTGAGTTTTGAGCTGGAAATTTTCATGATTGATATCTTGAGTTAATGGCACTAGAGCATTGTTTGATTTCCTGTAAGGTTTTCTTGGAAATTCAGAGGAGCAAGGTATGAGCTACCTAAAAAGCTCCAAAAGGGGATTACTGACAAGTATCTTTCTGAAGATTGCAGTGGTAATCTATCTTTATTTTAGTGTAGTTATTTTGCTATCACTGCTATGTCATTGCCAGTCTTACCAGTTACCATCTGTGAAAGTGAAAAGATTGTTAGAAATGAAATATTCAAATATTCTGATAGATGTATATTAAAATATTAGAGCTCTGTGATTAAGCTTTCAGACTATAAGGAAAGCAATTTTAAGGTTACATGTGCCTGTAAATTTAGTTGTGCTTGGCTCTGGCTTTTACTGTGCAGTTTAGTTTCATGGCTGCATGCTGTTTCTCAAATACCATGTAATATCACACAGCATCTTCCTGCCAGCTCGGTTACATATCAGAATTTTCTAGTCTGCAATAAGGTGCCTGAGTCTATCAGAGTCTTAGAAAACTACATTTGCTATTATACCACTTCTAGTATTTTTCATGCACCATGTGGAAAATGGAATTTGTCTCACCTCTAGTTCATACCTCAGCTAGCAGCATGATTCCCCACTAAAGATTATTCTTGGATTTAAAAAAAAAATTAAAACTACTAAGAAAGAATAAGTTATGCAAAGTGGGTGAAATTAGTGAAGACATATTGCAGCAGTTACCCACTACGATTAATGTAAATTAAAAAATATTAAAAACCTGTAAGTGTGACACATGTATCTGCAATCCTAGAAAGATCATATATGATTACGTTATTTCTCAGGTAATGGAATTATAGATCTTGACCTCCCTCTACCATCTGCTGTGCACTGCAAAACGCTGCACTAACCCAGGACGAAAACAACATAAGGAGTTATGTAAAGACTGAGCTATATGTAGGCCATTCCTTTCAGAAGAGCCTTTTCTGAACCTTTGCATAGACTTTGCATAATACTGTAGTGCTGCCTGGACTTGAGGCTGTTCTTATTTGCCCTGAAGGAGTCCAGAGTTTCAGAACTGGGCACAGGACATAGAGGCATGAAATCACCTTTACTGAAGAGCCACAGCTAAACTGACTAGAATTTAACTGGAGTAAATGATTTGTCTCTTCATCTCAGCTCATCATGGCATGTAAGGAGGTAGAGCTATGCACTCAAAATGTGTTTCCGGTGTTCTTGTTGCACTTAAAGCCTGAACTGTGCAATACCAGATCTAAATATATTTTGTTCAGCTGTGAACATTCTCCAAGATGCTAATTTTTTTCCAGATATTTATTGTTGTTGCATAGCAAAATGCTCTAGTATGCTAATGTTCAGGAATAGTGAACCTTCCATGGACTTCCTGAAAAATTACCCTTTATATAGAAGAAAAGTGTGCCCTAAAATGAATTATTTTCTGCAGATTGCCTTTGCTTAATTTCTTGTATCACCAGTATGTTCATTCTTATTTATCAACAACTATCAACAGAAGGGTTAGAGGTAAATCTAGTTTTTTCTTGCTCAAGAGTTGAGACAGTCACAAGAGATGGCATTGGAGGGAACTTGCCTTGTTTGCTGTATCTGTATGTGCTCAATCTTCCAGGATTAAATAAGAGACTTGAATCTTTTGCACTGGTGAAAATCTGCCACCTGACCAGTAGATTCAATTTTAAATTGTTTAAAAGGGATGAATGCCAAGGTGTCTGTAAGTGATAGAAGTATATCAAGTAGAGGGTGTTCAGCGTTTGTTTGAGTGGTGTCTGCAGCATTCGAAAGTTGTTGGTTTTCACTGAACATCTCTTACTTTTCTTTAATTGGTTATGACAGAACCTTTAAAAGCCCGTCATGCTCTTATAGTTTTCTGGATTGTCATTGCATGTTCTGGAGAGGGACATAAATAAATTGGAGAAACTTCCAGAGTGCAGGAAATATCCAATTCTCACAAGACCTTTCTCACAAGAACGTCACTTACCTTTTTGGAATTTAATTTCTGTTGATGATCCTCTTAAGTCTGATTTTCATCTTTTCCTTGCTGTCTCAATAGCCAGCAACCCCAACACGCACAATAGCAGCGACCCCCGTTCAGGCACTTCCACAGAGCCAGTCAACACCAAAGCGAATCGACACTCCCAGCTTGGAGGAGCCCAGTGACCTTGAGGAGCTTGAGCAGTTTGCCAAGACTTTCAAACAAAGACGGATCAAACTTGGATTCACTCAGGTGAGACTGCGTACCTTAGTGCCTGCCAGTGTGGAACCTGAGGTCTCATCTTTCAAGTCTGGAGGGAGACTACAATTCCATCATTTCCTAGGAGAACCTGCTTAAATAGGGTTATGCTCTGGCCTTTATGTAGGGGATTTCTAAGAAATAACAGAAAAAGCCATACATCCATCTTACTTCCCTGTTGGTTTTAAAGCATAGCCATTTTCCCAGCAGGGGAAAACGTGCATTTACCAGCTCTAGATGTCATTGCATGTGCACTGTTCATTCTATAGGATGTGACATGAATGGGACAAAGCACTTTAAAGCTGCCTTCAGAAGTACAAAGTTCCAAAAATCATACGGTACAATTAACTGCTCTGTATGTTTAAAAAGTATATCACATCTGTACAGTTGCTTTGGATGTCAAAGGGGTTTTTATCTCTCAAGCGTATTTTCCTATTAAACATCAATGATTTCTGTATTTAATGCTTTTGCTAAGGTTCCTAAACAAAACCTGAAAGGACTATCACCTTTGAAGTTTTCTCCTTACAAGGGTGAACTGGAATTGTGGTTTGTTTTGGTTTGTTTAAAAGCTCAGACATACCCGTAGAGCAGAAGAAAAGTAATCTTGAACATAGTGAAAGTGGTTGAATGAAGACCACAATTAAAAGTACAAAGTGCATTTATATGTTCCATTATTCTGTTGAAAGGAACTTGGTTCCATGAGTCCTTTCTTATTAATATCAAAATTAATTTTTTCCCCTGCAGAATTAAAATATCTCTCTAGGTAAACAATTAATTTTGGCAGGAGTCTGTGGTTAAGCAGAAGCATGTTTTTACTAGAAGAAAGAACATGCAAAAATCGAAGTATTTAAAAATCTGAGCTCAGAGCAGTCAATCCAACATATGTGGTTTGTTCTCCCCCCAGAATAAGTAAATCTACTCTAGCTGAAAGTATGTGCTGAAGTCAGATTTATTTTTCTGGCAAAGTCCTAAATTGAAAAATCAAAGTTCATAATGAAAGTTCCTGGCAGCATCTTAATTATAAGTCAAGAACAGAATGTTCTTAGTCAAATGAAGTGCATTTTGCTGGCATGTGTGCCTCCTTCCCTCCCTTCTTTCCACTAGAGGGAGGCACAGAAATACAAGTGATGGACACACACAAAAGCTCGAATAGAGCAGCACAGAATAGGGTAAAATACAATAGCTTCCCTATAGCCTGACTGAGGAGGTTCGTGTAGATCTCTCATTATTATGTTTAATCTGCCCTGCTGTGAGATGATTATAAAGGCTCAGCTAGACTTTTTAAGTTATGTGTTAACCTTTCTTTATTGACCCTGTTATGAATTTTCATGGTGAGGAAAAATGAACACAACTGCTCAGGCTTACATTTCAGTATTTGCTTTTCAGATTAAAAAAGGGGAATCTTGAGAATGTGATAAAATTACATTTGGTCGTTCCTATCCTACTCTGAGTTTTTATGTGTGTAATTAGGCTGTTCTAATAACTTCAACCTAATTGCATAATTGGATGATAATTAGAGACCCTGATTACGTTGGTTTCCTATAGTTGGATAAATAGACTGCCTTTCAGAGGATAAAAGAAATTTATTTCCAGCAGTACTGTAAGCTTTTTCAGACTCACGCCACCCCTGCCTTTCAAAAATAATTGTAAGATTTAGTTTGCATTGCAAACTAATCACTTACTACATTCTGTTGTGTGAACAATAAAACAGGTTTCGAATTTCAGCAGTTCTGTCTCTTCTCCCACACTGAAATGTGGGTGATGCATTTAAATCCTTTTGTTTGTTTTCCTTAAAAATACCTCCGTGTTTGACATACAGGGACACAATGAGCAGACTGCACCTTAGCATGATTGCAGGCCTGGGACTAATTGTTCAGTACAGATTCCAGCTACGTGAGTGAACATTTTAGACAATGTTATTTTTATTCTGTGAAAGGTATTGCCTCTGCTAGACCATCTGAGCTTCTTAACAGACCAGTACACACAACAATGATGTACCTTGTAATCAGTTTCAGTTCATTACCAGAGCTTCAGTCAACCTGCAGAGTAGATCAGATGTGGATACAGTGCCTTTATACTCTGTTCCATCCTATCTGTGGGCCATCCCGATATATAAAATTCTCATCCCAATATGTAAATTCCCTTGCCTGAAGCTGAAATGCTGCCACCTTTTGGCATTGACAAAGAAATGGTTAACTATTCATTTTAAATCAGTTGGCAAATGTTAGTAAGAACAACATAAATCCAGAATTAAATTTAGTTGGGGGACTGGAGCAAATTTCATAACTCTTTCCTGCCAAGACATAAATCAACTTATCTCTAAAATGGTTTACATAGCCAGGTTTTCTTCTTCATAAACCCAGAAGAGCATCCACGTTACTCCTCTTGGAATGATTTATGAGTTTTAAAATGCACAGGATCCTGGCATATGAGTAGAGGCATAACTGTGAGTTCCCACATGTTTCCTCTGATTGAAGGGCACACAAACCAATTGTTCTGGTCCTCTTCTAGGAAGGAAATTGTTTTCTTTTGCTCAACCTGCACAATTTACTAAGCTTCCCAAAGGTTGTTTTCTTCCTGGCTTGTGTGTGGCCACTCTGCATGCTGTCAGTGTACTCATACCCAGCTGTGGTTGTGGAGCTGACCTCAAAGAAAAGCGAGCTTTACGCCCAATCCAACTAACCCGTTTGCAATTAAACTCCACTAACTGTGCTCCAGCTTTTCAGCCTCTTCTTCCAGACTTCTCATACTTTGTTTTGTGCTAAAATAAAAAGCTTAATAAAGCTACTTTAGAGCAAATGGTATACTTGAAATGTAAGTGGTTTTTTTTTTTGAAAGGGCAGGACCTTCCAGCTTCAAAACAAAGCATGAAAATATTATGGTGT
Organism: Ifrita kowaldi; assembly: GCA_013398055.1. Taxonomy (NCBI): domain Eukaryota; kingdom Metazoa; phylum Chordata; class Aves; order Passeriformes; family Cinclosomatidae; genus Ifrita; species Ifrita kowaldi. Next base: position 174,817 of record VZRS01005288.1, on the reverse strand, counting down.
TTTTAATGGCCACAATCAGGAATGGATTGATTATTTTTTTAAACACCACTTTCCAAGTGTATACTACATAGCTATATAATATATACATATATATTAGGATAAGCAGAATGTCATAGCTAGCTAACACTGAGTTTAGAAAGCAATAACAGATGTAAAAAGATGATCATCTGCGTGTAAATCTCCTGGATAGCTTTCTGGCAGATGGGTAGATAGTCAAGACTGCTGTTAGTCATTATTTGAAATGGTTCAACTTCTTGTCTGCTTTGAAATTTGTATCCGTTGGGGAGAAATTTGGTTTGAATCTCAGAAGATACTAACAGTTCAGATAAAAATATTTCTGCATCTATTTAAATGTGATGTATGTTTGCAGACATCTTTTCTAGAGTTATTTTCTACAAATTTGAGAATGTGAATTCATTGCATTTCTGCTTATTGGAATGTTTCTTCTTTGATGTGAAATATGCAGAAAAACTTAAATCTGCTCCTAAAGAGAGCTTGGCCTTCACTTAGTTTAAAGAAATAATAAAATGTTACGAGTTAATATTCAGTAGAATGTGCTGCTCAGTGATAATGCTAAGAAGACAAAGCATCAGGGATTTCCTGGAAAGAGTTACACAGTTAAACTGACTGAAGTTTGACATTTCTTTATGATTATTGCTTTGGCATGAATCTTGGTAGCGCTGAGAAAGCCTCTGTGAAACACAAATCCCACGCAGCAGTGGAGTCACCAAGAGAACACCAGAATGTGACAGGATTCCTTGCTTTGGAAGTGCCTGTGTCAGTGAATCCCTTTTTTCTCTTTCTTTGTCCAGGGTGATGTTGGGCTCGCTATGGGCAAACTCTATGGAAATGACTTCAGCCAAACTACCATCTCTCGCTTTGAAGCCTTGAACCTCAGCTTTAAGAACATGTGCAAGTTAAAGCCACTTCTGGAAAAGTGGCTCAATGATGCAGGTGAATGAGTCTGTGTATTTCTTCACCAGCCTACCAAAATCAGTAGGATTCTGAAAAGCTGCTTCGTTTGTGCCCTTATGGTTTTATGAAGCTACCAGCCTTTGTAGCTGCCCATGGGACAAATGAGGGTGTAGAAGTAAGGATCCACAGTTCCCTTTCCATGTGCCTATACACTTCCAAAATAGTTCCAGTATGGACTTTCAGAAATGTGTTCTGTAGACAGCTGAATAATTGCATGGGATGAGGTACAATATGTGTCATGGTTTTCCTCCTTCGTGTATGTTAATGCATATAACTTCTAATCCTCTTCTAGCTTTCTTTTTCAGATGTGTGGTAGAGAGAAGGTTGCATGATTTGTTGTTTGAGTAGGCAGAGCTTACTGCATCCATCTCCTTCCATACCCCTGTGTGCATTCCTTTTATCTCTCTCCAAGGGTCCAAAGAAATAATCTTTCTCCCTGTAGGAAGAGTTTTTTTGTGGGTTAGGTTTTGCTTTTTCCTTCCCGTATTATTTTTTTTCCTGGGATACAAGTTATTCACTATGCCAATGTTGGTAATGTTCTTTTTTTTTTTAATCTCCTGCCAGCAAGAGGAGTTTGTATGGTGGTGCTAGGTATTAGGATAGGAAGTGTTTGAGAGTGCTGTCAGCCAGTTTTTTCTTCCAAGTATGCAATTGTACGTAGTATAAAACTGATGGATATGTTGGACAGATGGCAGGGATGTGTGTGCCTTCCTAATTTACCAAAATGGAGAGAGCTTTATGCTGGTGCCTACAGCATTCTCTGAAATTTTGAAAGTAATTTCATGCGGTGTTGAAAATTTGTCCTTCATTGAGAAAAGGAAGTGTCATTCTGCTGTGCTGACAGGGGTTATCATTAGGTGTTCTAGGTCTGTGATAGAAAACATAAATACCTCCACACTTAGTGCTCAAGTCCACAGGACAGTGGTCCCTAAACCTTCCAGCAACATTGGATGAATCCAGCACTGCAAAGAGTGTCATAGGGGATTTTTTCCTGCTAGCCTAAAGAAATATTTGTCTCTGTAAAGTAAAGTTAAGGTCTGTGAACAGTGTCAGGGTTCTTCACAGCCTGCAAGTGGGGAACCATTGTCTTTGGCTCTGACTCAGTTTCATGAAAATATGTGGAAGAAAGATTCAGGCAACGTCAGAGGCTACTACTACTACTTTCAGGTAAAAGTAGGCAGGGGAAGCGTACCAATGATTCCAGGATTTATTGCCACAGAACTCAGCTTGTTCTGTGGAGTTTTCAGGCTGAGGAGGAGTTTCAGCACATTTATGGGTGCTATTACTATTTAAAAAAATGAAATCTAGAAAATACTTGCCCATTTGAGTCTATCAGAATGATGGTGGGCATTGTGAACTTTGATACCTACTTATCACCCACAAACCCCCCCAGTGCAGGGAGGGAACTCCACCCCTAAGTAATCATTTTGTTTAAATTCCCTGCTGAAACTTGCCTTTTGGTTAGATTGTTCTTCCTGCAACCAAGTGGGGTTAAATGTTCTCTCTTTGCTCCTTTGTGAAGTCAGAAAGACAGGATTAGGGGTTAAGAGCCCTGGTGAAGCTAAGCAGGGGGAGCTGCTCGCTGTGTGGAGTGGTTGGTAGCATTGAGTATCAGCTAAGATGTCCAGAGAGAAGAGGCTGAACACTGTGAAGTTGGTTATGAACTTCACTTCCTCTAGTGTATTGCAGAGTGGGTGAAAGAAATTCAGGCTGCTCAGATTTTTTCATGAGCTGTGACTTTCAGCTGTGGCTCATGGATATCAGTTGCTCCTTTTTCCTTTAAACTGGAACTTGCAGTGAGTGTGTGTGGAGTAGAATGAGATATGGGAGACAAACTTAGTGTAGGTATTATAAAAGGGATACTGTGGTAGCATGCAGGAGCAGAGGGCACCCTCTGGTCTTGTAGCTTTTTAGTTTCAAGTATGTGTTGTAATTTCTAAATGCAATGATTAGTGCATGTGATCTTCATAAACCTCTCTGTGTTTGGAATAGATACAGAGCGAGTCTTAACATACCTTGCACAGGTGAAGAACACTTGCATTAGACTGCACTGCATTCAAATGAAATCTCCTGATTTGTATTACTTTCTTCTTTTTTAGAAAACCTCTCATCTGATTCAACTCTCTCCAGCCCAAGTGCCCTGAATTCTCCAGGGCAAGGGATCGAAGGCTTGAACCGTAGGAGGAAGAAACGCACCAGCATAGAGACCAACATACGTGTGGCCTTAGAGAAGAGTTTCCTGGAGGTCAGTGGTCCTGCTGCTGTGCTCAGCCTGTGAAGAAATGAAGAAACTTTGCTTAACAGTTATATGTGTCAGAGTGAACCCATCACTGTGCTATTTAGGAAGGTGCTAGTACTAAACAAGGGGAATACAAAAGCCATGGCAAGAAACACGCATCAACATCTGCTTCACTTTAAAAACAAACACAAATCCCCTCGGAAAAACTCATTGGTTCTTGCAGTTCCCTGACTTGGTGATTTTGCATTCCAGTGTACTCAGACATAGGTCTAAACATGAGGATGGATAAATGGGGCAGTAGTCTAGATATGAATAATCTGAGGGTTTTAGCTGGAGGGCAGAAGTGTCTGCTGTGGTTTGTCTCTACTGTACCACTGACCAGATTCTGGATCTGAGTCACCCATCCAGATTTTTGCCTGCTGAAGAAAAAGCTATGATGTAAAACCTCAGGAGGTGATTTCAGAGCTTTTGAAATACCGTTTTCTTTTGTCAGAACCAAAAGCCTACCTCGGATGAGATCGCCATGATAGCTGACCAGCTAAACATGGAGAAGGAGGTGATCCGCGTTTGGTTCTGTAACCGGCGCCAGAAGGAGAAAAGGATCAACCCACCCAGCAGTGGTGGAACCAGCAGCTCGCCCATCAAAGCAATTTTCCCTTGTCCAACCTCACTGGTAAGAGTCAAGAACTGTGTTGACAAAGATCACTGGAAGAGGTGGTTCTGCTGTGCTCACTGTGGAAGCTACACGTGCTGCACCTTCTTTGTACAGCAGTCTTGTTCTCACGTATTTATATTTTACTGGCATTTGGAATATTCCACCTGGATACTGTCTAAGACAGATAATGCTTACAAATCAGGCACCAGTCAGGCCTTCAGTGAGGGTGTTTTATTTAGTCAGCTCATGAGCAAATATTCTGACTACCAAATTTGCACTTGGGGTTATTGCTTTGAATTTATTTCAGATAATACCTCCAGTTTATATCTGGACTTTCCTTCTTTTACCCATTTTTTAAAATAAAATAATAGTCATTTCAAAAAAGTGCTTAATAGCTCTACCCCTCCCCTCTTATTTGAGCTGCTCTGCTAAGTAAATGAGCAGCAGTAAAACATGTCATGCACTGGAACAGGTTGCCCAGAGAGGCTGTGGAGTCTCCCTCACTGCAGATATTCAAGAACCATCTGTACTCAATTCTGTGCCATGTGCTCTAGGATTCACCCTGCAGGGAGGTTGGACCAAAGGACCCACTGTGGTCCCTTCCAGTCTTACCCATCCTGTGATTCTGTATCATTTGGAGACTTAGGTCACACAGATCCAATGATACCATTGTTGTTACTTCTAGTCGGAAATTATTTATATAAAAAAAAGACGTGGAACAGAAGAACAGTTTAGCTAATACTCATGTAATTAATTTCCCACACTTGTATTTGCCTCAGGTAAACACAAACTTCATGAAAATATGAGTAACAAAACACATGCATCAAGGTTCCTTCAGCACCTTTGCTACCAATGTCCATGGAGGTCTGTTTTCATAAATAGAAACAGTAGCTATTAGATTTCATAGTAGCTATGCTAATAGGAATGTGGTGGAATTTATGTAGCCTGTAGCTATCCTTTTGTAGTATTTATTCCACCCTCATCACCGTAGTAGCTAATATCTTCCAATACTTCATTAAACCATTAATTTTGGTGACGTGTTATTCTCTCCCCTCATCCTTGTCTCAGGGTGTGTGCATGCAACCATTTGTTTCAGGGGAAGGGCTGTGTTAAATGTAGTTAGTCTTTTTTATTATTATTGTTTCTTTTTTCTCCCCCCAATTGCAAAGCAAGGTTGCATGCCTTGCTACCAAGGCAGAACATAGTGAGATTTATGACAAGTGTGTTTTAGTAACTGCAAGTTTGCTCAGGCTGCAACTTAAAGGAGCTTTCCTACAGAAATTTTCCTGTTGCTGTAATCTGCCATTGTATGTAAAAAATTGAGGTGTTAACCACAGTCTCCCTTTCATCAGTGAAGTTTCACTAGTGTTTTCACTCATTCTAAGCTTCTCTTAAGACTGTGCTGCTGCTCAAATGGATGTTCCAGCCCTGCTGCCCCCAGCCTTCGCTGACTGTGTGCTTTGTTGATTCCTTGCGTCAGCTCTGGAGATTGTGTCCATAGGATGCTTGGGCTTAGTTCAGTAGTTTGACTGCAAATTAGCCATGTGAGGAACAATGATGAATTTTCAGTATGGGTAGATAACCAGTGTGACTTGCAGCCTGGCTGCTCGAGGGCTGGGGCTCTGCAGCGGGATTGGAGGGGAAGGCTCCTTTTGGGGGCAGCCTCCTTTTGCATTGGCTGGAGTCACTCACTGTAACCACGGGGTGAGCTGTATTAATTCCAGGTCATTCTCTGCCCTGAAATAGGGATTGTGACCTTGGCCTTAACTGCTTGCTGGACAGATGACAGATGTGGTGGCTGGGCTGCATTAGTGGGAGGTGCAGTGTGTATCCAGCTCCTCTTAATTTCATACACTATTTGAGACGGGCAGAAAGCTTTCTGATCTGTCCCACTTGCTCCAGTCTTGTTTAAAATGCGTGAAGCATTTGACTCCCTCTAAGGGGATGTGTAGCATGAGAGATATTTCTCTGATAATAGACTTAAGGTAAGAGAGTGGAAAGGAGGAATGTTTTAGCCTATATCCTTGACTATGTTCTCTTGGGCAATTCTAAAGGATTCATTTCTCTCATTGATGTATAACAGCCTTCAAATATTACTGTTGGACACCATTTCTTGTCCATAAAAAGTCCTTTCCTTATATTTCATTTTTCCTCATAAGCTAGTTTCTCCAGCCTTAAATCTTTGGTGTTTATCTGTAATGCCTTCAGTTTATTGAAGCTTTCTTGTAATAAGCCATCCACAAGTGAAAATTCCATTTGTATGTTTTAAAATTCAGAGGGACAAGGAAACTTACCAGAGTACAGCTTATAGTTTGGTTGAGTTGAGTAAGAGTGAAATGTTACTCTGCTTCTCCATATAAACACATTACCCTAAATACCTTTGTTGATGCTGGGGTATTTACATAATTTTATCAGAGAAAGAGATTTGGAGCTGAAAAGATGTTTGCAAGTTAAAAAAATATATATTAGAAATAATATATTTTGTAACTCTTTCTATAAGAGTGTCTCTATTAAAACAAGGTGCTCTCTTTGTGGGGCGGCAGAGAGAGGGAGGGCTAACTTGCAGTCTTGAGACAATATGGATATGGGTATATCTCCTTTCAAATACTGAATTATTAAGAATAAAGATATTTCTGGCAATTAGAGAAGGTGCTATGGTTGTTTCACTGAATGATAAAGTAATGGAATTACAAAAAAAATTAATTTATATGCAGTGTTTTCCCTGATAACTTCCTCAGCTGAGGATGGGAAAAAAGAAATCCAGGTCTAGTGTGTAACTCTGTCTTTGAGCAGCTGAGCAGTTTTATTCATTTTTGACCTCCAGGTGGCAACCACGCCAAGCCTTGTGACTAGCAGTGCAGCTACAACCCTGACTGTCAACCCCGTGCTCCCTCTGGCCAGTCCTGCTGTCACCAGTCTGTCAGTCACAGGTGAGGGCTGATCTCTCCTTCCACCCTTACCGTTTGTCCCTTTTGAATTCTTAAAAGAGTCATTCACTGTTGGTCACTGGTATCCCAGGACATCCTTGTGATTGTTCCTTGTTGCTGCACTAGGAAGCTTCAGTTTTTGTGACCACGGAGTTGACTTTTCCAGGAATAAAATCACAGGTAGTGCTGAAACAAAATATGCTGTATTTCATTGCTGGCTTCTAGAGCTCCTCAGCCTCCCATTGAGAAGTGTCATTTCATTTCTTCATTTGAACTCTTGGTGCTTCTTGGTACTACAGAAATGTCTGTTTGTGTCCCTTTCAGCTGGACATGCAGTTCAGGTCAGGTGGGCAGGGGTTTCTGTTCTCTGGTTTCTGTTTTGTGCTGACCTGACCAGAACCAATCTTCCAGGCACAACAGAAACCACCTCCAACAACACGGCGACAGTGATTTCAACAGCACCTCCAGCTTCTTCAGCAGTGACATCACCCTCCCTGAGTCCTTCCCCTTCTGCCTCAGCCTCCACTTCAGAGGCATCCAGTGCCAGTGAGACCAGCACAACACAGACAACCTCCACTCCCTTGTCCTCCCCTCTTGGGACCAGCCAGGTGATGGTAACGGCATCAGGGTTGCAAACGGCGGCAGCGGCCGCATTACAAGGAGCTGCACAGTTGCCTGCAAATGCAAGTCTTGCTGCCATGGCTGCTGCAGCAGGACTGAACCCAGGCTTGATGGCATCCTCGCAGTTTGCAGCTGGGTAAGGATCCATTTTGCACACTCTTTGAGGTGAGGTGACAGAGGAGTGAAGGAGGATTCTTGGGATAAATCGCTTTTATGTACCACTGTCATTTATCTCAGATTCTGAAGGTTTGCTCATAGGTGCCAGTTGATCATTCCCATCATAGTACACAAATACTGTGTTCGTTTTAAAGGTGAAAAAGCTGTGTTGCAACGATGTTGTTGTTTGATAAATCATTCATTCCACTGCAGAGCTTGACTTAAAAACTGCAACTTACCACTGAATCATAGAATCTGTCCTATTAATTGTAAAATGAAGAGATAGCCTAGACCCACTTCACACCTCTGTATTCATTTCTCCATCATGAGCAAGAAGTTCTCAAAGATGCAAGATGTTGTATTGTTGAAGTTGTAGTTTTAGAAATGTTGCTCAGACAGATGTCTCCTTGTTTCTTTAATTCCTCTTGATTTATGTATTTCTTATCTGCATTTGGGAGGGGATGCATGGCTCCCACACCATGGGGGGAGGGCGGGGGGGTGGAGAGGAAGAATGGAGCACAAATAGACTTTCTGTCCTAATCTTCTGGAAATGTTCTCTATCAATTAACAGTTTTCCCAAAATACTTCACCAGAATATTTTACACCAACAATCAATGCAGGTCATGTATTTACAGTGCTTGTACTTCGAGCATGTCATTAACCACTCATGGAGGAAAAACTAACTGAAAATAGCCCTTAATCTCTGGTCTTTCCTTCCTCCACATTCCCCCACCCCTTCTTTTTAAAAAATTTTAAATATGATGGTGTGCTTTTGAACAGTGACAACCTTTTCTTACCAGTAACACTCTTTCTCTTTTCCACTTCTCCCATGATCTTGCTTCCTGCAGAGGTGCCTTACTCAGTCTCAATCCAGGGACATTAGGTGGTGCTCTCAGCCCGGCCCTGATGAGCAACAGTACACTGGCAACTATTCAAGGTCAGTAGTGTTCCTTTTAATGCATCTCTGTCACACAGCTTCGGTTTATGTGCTCTGTTTTTGTCTACCAAAGAACACTGACTCCTCAGCACTGGGCATAAGTTGTGGAGGAGTAAAGGTTTTACAAAATTAAATGTGCAAATACATCTTGTGTGCCACAGAGATAGGAGCGGGTACAACTTCAGATAGGGAATCACTGTATGATCTTACAGTGATTTAAAGGAAGCATTTAAGATACTGAATATAATCTGGAATTTATTTTGTTGTTCTTGCCTCATTGGCCTGCATCTCTAGCAGGTTAGAGATTTGCTTTTTATAGCTCTTCTATGGTCTGCTTGAGCAGACTTGCACCATTCTGAGGTCTCCCAGGAGGGCAGTTCTGAGCATGTCTTGATCCTGAATTCTTGTCCTCATATGGGTTTGAAAAGAACCTACAACAATCCTGCCTCCTAAAATCCTTACATAGAACTTGAAATACATGAATCCACATTCAGAAGAGTAGTAAGTATTTATTTGTTCTGGAAGTACCACACAGCCAGAAGTTACCAGTGACTTCAGCAAGAGAAACCAGGTGTTATATTTGTCTAAAGAGCTGGGTCACCTGTGTGTTCAAATATCCTCTAAACCAGCTGAACAAATCTCGTTTCTAGGTTGCAAGAAAGAACCATTTCATAAAGTGTCACAGATAAATTTAGGAGATCATAATCTAAGGCAGACTGAGCGCTGTAGGCCCATGAGAGTAAGCTGTAACAGGGGTTGGTTATATGTCAACATTTAAAATGTTACACTCAAGGTTACTTGACCTTCTGCATCTTCTGATAGCTGTCATTTCACATGAACCCTCATCTCAACCCTTCCCAGTGCAAGTTGCTTGGATGTGCAGGCTCTCCACGGCAGGAAACACAGACCAGTATTGTGCTGAAAGAGCTGAAGAGAGGCACAGTGGAATTAGTTTAGCAGCAAATGAAAGAGGCGTTTTAGTATCTGCAAGATCTTGTCTGGTGGTTATTTTGAAAAAAAAACAGCCTATGATGGGACAGCTGCCCTCAGTGATTTAGAGAGCAAAATATCAGAGAAAGGCAAATGCAGAGACCCCTTGCTTTTAGGCACACTTTGCATCGTTGCTTACTGCTAATGTTATCTCCTCCCTGCTCGATTTTCCCTTTTTTTAGCTCTTGCATCTGGTGGCTCTCTTCCAATAACATCACTGGATGCAACTGGAAACTTGGTGTTTGCCAATGCTGGAGGTACCCCTAACATCGTCACTGCCCCTCTGTTCCTGAACCCTCAGAACCTTTCTCTGCTCACCAGCAACCCAGTTAGCTTGGTCTCTGCAGCTGCAGCCTCCGCAGGGGCCTCTGGACCAGTCGCCAGCCTTCACGCCACCTCCACCTCAGCCGAGTCCATCCAGAACTCTCTCCTCACGGTGGCCTCTGCCAGCGGGGCCACGTCCACCACCACTACTGCCTCCAAGGCACAGTGAGCCGGGCTGGGCTGTGCTCCAGCAGCCTGGGTCACTGTGCGGTGGGATCGGCTGCCAGCCGGGTGTATGAACTGAAAATGCCATGGGCATCCTCTCACCGTGTTGCTGGGGACAAGAGAGAGAGAGAGAAAAGAGAGAAGGAAAAATATTTAAAAAAAAAAAAAAAAAGAAAAAAAAAAAAAAAAAGAAAAAAAAAAAAAAAAAGAAAAAAAAAAAAAAAAAGAAAAAAAAAAAAAAAAAGAAAAAAAAAAAAACAAAAGCAAAACAGGAAGGATTTAAAGCTGGGACAGACATTTGCCTAATTTTATAATAAACACTGTCTTTTCAGGATCGCTTCATGGATCGGAGAACTTTCTAACCAAAAATGTAAAAAAAAAAAAAAAACCACAAAAAAACTAAAAACCACAAAAACACAAAAAAAGTGAAAGGACTACTTATCATTTCCAGCAGTCACAATGACAAGTTAAGGTGGGTTATCAATTCAAACATAGGAAGGGGATTTCTTGGTTTTTTTGGTCTAAATATCTTTCTTTTTTAATTATCATTTTATAGGTCTGTTGTACAGGCCATTATGTCATACAAGGTGTTTATAATCGTATCAATCATGTT
>VZRS01005288.1:82290-163713 GCA_013398055.1 Ifrita kowaldi | reverse complement strand
TTTATATATATAGTTTGGGCGCGTTTGTCTTTTGCTCCTGGATTATTTTCAGCGAGCTCCCACACCATGGGGGGAGGGCGGGGGGGTGGAGAGGAAGAATGGAGCACAAATAGACTTTCTGTCCTAATCTTCTGGAAATGTTCTGAACAGTTTCCTCATCCTCGAATTTGTCTGATGCCTACTTGTAGGGGTCAGAAGGATTTATGTTCATCACTTGTGCAGGAAGCTCAGTGCAGCAGCAGAGATCATTGTGTGCAAACTTCCAGGCTGGTCTCTGCTTTTCAAGCAGACACAGGAATTAGCTGTAAACTGCTGTTCCCCTTCTCTCAAATACTTAGACAAAATGGCCAAATTCTGCTCTTAGCTTCGTGTGCTTGGTTCCTTTACTTCAGAGAGCGGGATGTGACCTCCCGAGTGTGGGTTGTGTGACAATACTGATGGCTCTTCTGTTCCAGTGATTTCGTTTTGCTGTGCAAGAGCACACACAAATATTTAAAAAACATCATTACCCAGGCTAATTGGCAGCATGTAGAGCAGCATTTGCAGTCCTAGACACCTTCTAGGTGTGTTGGTACCGGATTTCAGAAGGTCACATTCTTCCTGTTCATAGCAATATTCCTTTTCTGATGCTTCCAACACTGTATTTAGAAGAACTCCCTAGTAAAAAAAGTGCTTCTGGCTGCAAAACACAGAAGCCAGGAATATGGGAACAGAAGGTGCCATCGTTAATGCCAACACAGCAGAGCCACTCTGGGGCTTTGCACACCCTGGGCTGATCTCGTGTGGTCTCTGAGCTGCGGGGCTGCTCGCAGGGTGAGGGTGGCAATCGGCACATCCCAGGGCTGGCCTGGCACTGGAACTCTCTTTTCAAGGTTGATTCTGATCCATGCAGCAAAGGATGTTTTTGTGGATGAGGAAGGAGTAATGAACTGTACAGAAGTTAGATCCGTATATTCTTAAATATACAATCTAGTATCTGAACCAAAAAAAAAAAAGATTTTTAAAGAGAGAAGACTGGATCACTGCAATGCAGTTCACGTTGAACTTTCCATTCCTGATGGATTTAAAGGTTTCTGCCATGTGTATAAAACTAAATTACTTTTAACTAGTGAGGGTATTAGAAGAGTCCCTTTCCCACCCACCCACTTTTCTTTTGTCACCAGAGTGTCCTAAAATAATGAGCTGATGCAGCTACGTTCATTTTGTTGATGATTCAGGGGGATCCTGGAGCTTCTCATCCAAGATCCGGAAGGCAGCAACTTTAAACTCTACACATGCTTTGGTTTGTGGCCCGAGCGTGTGGGATTTGTGTTTGCACTCAAGTGGCAGAACCCCTTATCTCTCCCCCCAGCACCATGATTTTGCTCTGTTCATCTCTAACTCTCCACCTTCCTGTTTTACTGATATTTAAACCAATTACCCCTAAATCTTCAAAACTAGTGAACTGCAAGCAGGGAAACTAACAAATGTCCGTCCACCGTTTCTTATGTGTTTTTGATTTTTTTATGTTTTATTTTTTTAAAACTAAGCTTGAACCAAAGTCAATTTCTAGCAAGCTGCTGTACTAATGGACTAGTTTGTATAAGTGCAGTTCAGATGCAGAGAAGCGATAGATGCTACTGACAATTTCTTTTTCATTTGTCTTTTGTTTTTATTAATTTTATATAAAAGTTGCTGCTTGTTTTTAATCCTTTTTTTTTTTTTTTGGTTGGTAATTTGTGTTATCCTTGGGGCAGACTCTTAACTTGATTTTAATTTGTTTTCTTTTATTTGATGTGTAAATAGAATGGCAATGTCAGAGGATTGTTAATCCAAGAGGTCCCACCTTTATCCCCCCAGTATGGATGAATCTCAGTATTTTTGATGTGTCTCTATGTCTTCAGGCTGTGCAGGAGACTTTTAGGGCTATGAATAATACTGCAAAAATGGCAATGGCCCGCAGTAAAAGCTTCAGAGCAGCAACAGATACAGCTGGGTGAGCTTCAGGGAGGTAGGGAGAAGTAGAAGAGAAGATGCTGGTACCCACTGTGCTGGTCTGGAGGCCACAGCACGGCCTATAGTTTCTACCAAAGGAATGCAAGTCTCTGGGACTTGTTTTGAGTGAAGTAAGAGGGTGGGGAAAGCTGCAGCTGTAGCATTTGTTCCTGACTCTGCAAGTCCCTGCTTACTTTCACGCCTGTGCAAAAGTACAATTTATCAGGAAGCTTTTTTTGTTCGAGGGGGGAGAGCACCGGGCTTGTCTCCGATGGATCCCCTCCTCCCCAAGGGTTTTGTGGTGGGGTGGGGGGCATGGTGCTGGCAGATACCTAGGAAACACAAAGAAAGGTGGGCCTTAAATCAGTGGAAAATCCTCTCTCCACAGTTCCAAGAGACTGTGCCATTAGCTGTCTGAATGAGTTTTCATGTCCCATTCTTGCTGGTTTGTGGTTGGGAGAGGGTCTTGTTGAGTACATATCTGGAACACTAATGCAGCTTGGATGGTTTATTTATTATAAAAATCTGCTTTTTTTCCTGACTACCTTTGCATTGGTCACATGGCTTTGGTGTGAGCACCTTATACCCCTTTACCCTCCTCTTCTCTGCCCCATCACCCTATCTGGGGCCCAGATTCCAGGGAATTTCTTAGCAAGTTTTTTTTCTGACAGAAACTGGAAACTCAGAGTAGCCACATATCCAAAAACATCTTGCTTTTGTTTGCAGAAGCTGACATAATACCCAAAGAGCACATATCCCATGGCGTCCATTGCCAGTGTGCTCTGATGCATTGTCCCCTGAAACATCCCTATGACTGCCTGACTTGATCCTGGAGCCTACTTTTCATCCCTATCAGTGTTTTTCCTCATGGATGCTGGCTACCTCCAGTGTTTAGGTGAAAGAAGGAAATCAGACTGGCAGTGAGTGTACTTCTGCCAACTTAGAGCACATGTGCTCCTTCAGAGAATGAAAAGAATGTGAGATCATGTACCAGAATTCAGCAGAAGTTTCTTTTTTAAATCATCATCATGCTGGCAGCAGAAATTGATGCATCTGGAAAGAAACTATAGCAATCATGTACAGACCCAGTAAATATGATCACAAGGAGTTTGGTGATGTGTTGGAAAAGGATAATAGCATCTCTTTTTTAGAGTTCCATGTCTCTGTGTTTAAAGGTGAGAGGGTTGCTTTTCATAGTTGCAAGCATGTCACAGTACCCAGGCAAGAAAAGAGAAGGTGAAAAACTCTCATTGCAGACAGGGTTAGTTCAAAAAGCAAGAGATTTTCAGGGACACAAACACAGATATGCCCAGAAGGTCAAATATAATTTAGAGAATGGCTTCAGGAGTTGGTCTTGTAGCTTGGTTGTGACATTTTTTTCTGTTCTTAAGAAAAACATGTTTTGCTTTAGCACATCTTGGCTTTAGCACACTTGGTCTCCTCAGAACCCACTCTCCACAGTCACTGTGGAAGGATGCACAAATAGCCCAAAGAAAGTACACACAGATATGGCTGCTCACAATAGTTACATCTGCTTAAATTTCCTACAGAGGGTTTAATTTTGTTTCTGAGCTACTGTATGTGTTAGTCTAAATACATTTTTATCATGTCACTGTGAGGTGGTGTGGATGTGCATGTAGACATTTCTTGGAACTATGACCTAATGTTCAAATGCCACCTCTGTAAACCTCACACTGGGTGCTTTGATATGTTTCTGCAGTTGAGTTAGTGAAGGACACAGAAGGATTAATTCCTTAACTCTGTGCACATTCCTGCAAAGCAACGTTCCTTAAAACAGGAATTCCCTCTTTTTTTGTTGTTGTTTTTTGTTGCAAATGGAGCAGTACAGCCATTACAGCTGGAGCCATACCACAGATACTAAACCAAAGCAACTTCTAATTTACCTTAATTATCAATTCATATTTTCTTAGATAAAGACATATATAAAGGTACAAAATTATCTTAAAGAGACAAGTAGCTTCTAATGGTCGTTAGAGTGTTTTGGGACAGACAAAATAATGCATCTGGTCCAAACTTTCAATGATACTTGGTTTTAAACTGGAAGTTTAAAATGTAGATGTTTTTATTGCCACATTAGCTTTATGAAGAGTCACTATTCCCTATTCCTCTTCTGCCTGAAATGGTTAAATGCTGTTTCTCCACACCCTATACCCCAGCAGGTCCTGTGTATCCCTGCTGGATGTTGCCTAGGGTGGAGTATGACCAAAGGAACAAGCTGGCCTGCTTCTCCCCATTGCATTTATGGTTGTCACTTCTCACACAGCCAACTCAAATCCCTTTCTATTTTTGCAAACAGTACATCTGCCTTCTCCCTCCCAAAGTACTATAGCAATATAGAATTCAAGATACCTACCTTGCACAAGTTCTACCCTTCTCACTCATTAAATCTCTTGTTGCTGCCTGTGAGTTTCTCGCTTCTTTCCAGAGAGGAGTCCCCTAAAATACTTTAAAGATATTTGACAGAGGAGGTTTCATCAAAAAGTTGTTGGCATACAATTTGCAATTTCTTTAGATGTTCATATCTTTGTCTTCATGATCTGAACAGTACCTGGTTCCCTCTGTGTCACTGCAAGTAGTTTCAGTGCTTTTGGAACAATGAAAAGCAATTCCTCTATTTCCATATCTTCACACATGGGCACAGAGTAACTCATGGAAAAAAACTTGATTTTTTTCAGCTTATCTGTCTTCATTTGATCTATCTGCCACTTCTCCCAGGATACTCCTAGTGGAGACATGCTCTGAATTTTTACCCCTGTGGGATGCTTTTAGGAGTGCGTCAGGGAGACTGCACTGAAATTACAAATAGTTTAACTGTGGGAGAAGAGAGATCTTTTACTCAAGTAGACAAATAAGGTCAGCATGTAGAACGTATCAGGTGCTTCTTTTCTGACCAGATTTCTAAACATGAAGCAGCTACTGAGCTTTGTCTCAGGGCTGCTTGTAGGTCCATCAGTGATGCCCTGCTAAGAACCGTCCATAACTGGAATAATCTGGGCCCCTTTCTCCTCTTCTCCCTCCCTCCCTCCCTGTGCCTCTCCCCGTCCTTGCTCCTTCCCTGTCTTCCCTCAGCGAAAGGTAGCACCATACAGCTCTGAGAACAATACTTGTGGGTAGCAGCTGGCTTCTGGCACCTTCATAAAATACCTCAGCATAGCTTAGCATTGTCGCAGAACTGGTTTTAAACTGAAAAAATCAGAAGAGAAAAGCAAACTTTATAAATAGTGGAGATAATTCTAGCTGTAGAGTTTAGTTGAACTGATGGTTTATTATGATTGATAAACATGATTATGCTGTATGTATTTGAGATCCTGTTTATAGGTTACAACTTTATAGGGTCGGGTGGGGGTGGGTGGATGTTGGGGGCAGAGAAGGGGGTTTGACTGTGTTAGAAGGAAAATGTTTGCTCATAAATTTTTTTCCTTGTATCTGTCTTGCCAAAGGAAACATTTTGTCGCTCCTGGGTTTGGGATTGTTGTTTGGTTGGTTTATCTGTGGTCTAATCTGCAGCACAGCACGTGGTGGCATGCAGGTTACTGATGGGGTTGCTGTTCAGGGTCCTTTCGAGTGTGCGCACACTTCCCTCCCTCTTGGCCTTTCCTTGCCCCTCGCTGGGATCTGAAGATGAGGCAACACGTATCCGGGAGGCTCGGGGGAGAGATGGCTGTACTGGGCTGGAATCGACCTCGGGGCTGTAAATCCGTTTCAGTTGAGTTGAGTTGCTCCAGAGCTGAACTGGGTCCGCTGTGTTTAACTCCAGGGAGGGACAAGAATGGTTGTCGCATCTTAGTCTATCTGGGAGAGCAAAAGTGAAACAGGTTCCTTTTATCCCCCTTGTCTTGTTACTGAATGTAGGGCTTGTAGTGCTTGATAATAGGTGGAAAACTTTTTAAACACTTCCTTTTCTAATAGCAATGCTAATCCTGTCTAGACCAAAAACTATGAAAGAAAAAACCAAACTGAGAGAGGTGAAAGCTAACCTACTCCTAACACCTGGCTGGTCTGCCTGAAAGGGTTGAAATACTGTGAGATGGTTGTGGGAGAGGAGCTTTGAGGTGTTGTTGGCGAGGGACCGGGTCGTTCTCCTGGCCGATGTCTCGGTGGTGTGGTGGGAGTAGCAGAAGAGCGAGTGGTGGCAGCTCCGTGTGGGCTCCAAGGCTCCCTTCCCGTTTCCCCCGAGGCTGCTGGAGCGGGGGAAGAGGGCAGGGGTGTGCGTGGTGTGTGTGCGAGTGCGTGTGAGCGGCAGCCGGCGCCGGCTGCGTGCGGGGAGCGAGAGCTGGGTTTCTAAAGGAGCTCGACTCCACTGGGGACGGAGAATTCCCAGTGGCCTCGTAGGGAACCAAAGGCACTGATAAGTTGTCAGCTCTGCTGTTCTCAGAGCGGGTAAGAGGAAAAGCTGGGTGGGGGTTTTTTGAGCTTTGGGTCAGTGTCCCTTCCTCTAAGGACCTCATCTCTTGCGGGTACTCCCACCTTTTCTGCATGGAGTTGCTTTGGCTCTGTGAAGACAAACGGTGTCTGGGGTTTGCCCAGTGCTGCAGGTCTTAGGCTGATGTTGGGATACAGTCAGGGAAAACTGTTTCTTTCCTTCAAATGTGGAAGCAGTGTAGTCCAAGGTCAGAGTCTGTTCAACAGCTTTTGCATATGGTCTTTCTCTTAAGGGAGGGACCTTGAAGACTCCTTTCTTTGCTCCCCAAAGTAGCCTTGTACATGTTCATGTGTCGTGCTATTGGGCTGAGCTGTTTTATCAGTGAACTTGGTGAGCTCTTGTGAAGAAAGGGAGGGAGGAAGGGGGAGAGCGGGTTGTCCAGCTACTCTTCCTCCGGACACCAATCGGGTTGCAGAACTTCACTGAAAGCTTTACTAATAGAATTGTTGTTCTGACATTATGTAAAAGTGGTATTAATATTGTGTGACTTTTCAAAGAGCTAGTTAGATTTATAGATAGGTAATAGGGATATTGAAGAAATGACTTCTCAAAGAAAAGAGCACTTGGAACAAAAGAAGTGGAAAACAAGGTGTGCTTTATGGAAAACAAATCTGAGGAAGGAAATGAAACAGCTTGAGGGAGGCGAGGGAAGATGATACCCTTTGGCGTTCCTTAGTGCTGCTGAGGCTCAGCCCCAGAACTGGAACATACCCCCTCTGCCTTATTTCATCTCTCTACCAAACAGGACATTGTCAAGTAGCTCAGACCAAAATGCTGATCTGTCTTAAAACTGTGTCGGTCTGCTGGGGAATATTCTCCAGCAGAGCTTTACATAATACCGTAAGATACTTAATTTATCACGTTAGCTTCCCCTTCCCTCCCAAAATTGTCTTATCTGTTGTAGGCCCCACTTCAGGATTCACACTGCCTTTGCTGAATTCTGTGGCAGCAGCTACGGAAGCCCTATTCCCTGAATGTCGTAGCTTTGTGTGCGTTCCAAGCTGGCATGTTGCGGTGCTATAAAAACCTGAAATTATTGAACAGCAGGAATCCCAAGACCTTAGGATATGGCATGCCAAGGGGCAACTCGTGGAGACCGCGCAGCCCCCTTGAGAAATGATGTAGGAACAAGAGCACCCGTGACAGTGTCCTGAGAACAAGGCAGTTGAGACAAAACCTTTAGTTCTTCCCCCATTCACTCTCCATGTGTCGGCCTCTGTGACCCTGGTGCTCCCTGCGCCTGAGCGAGTCCGGGGAGAAAACGCAATGAGAAAGACTCGGAGCTCAGGGCCGCTCCCCGCGAGTTCCCGGGGAGCCGGGCTGCGCCTCCCTGCGGAGCGGGGAAGGGAAGGCACCGCTGCGGGCGGCTCGGAGAGGGCTGGAGCAGCACCGGCCCCGTGGGCACCTCGTGTGCCGGAGCTCCGTGCGAGGGCCCGGCCAGGAGCTCCTTCGTCCCCGCCAGTGCCGTTGTTCCATTTCCTTCCTCTGTGGTAGTATCTAAGGCTAGGTGTGAGTAGGTGTGGGGTGTTTATCCGCCACAGGTACAGGAGCTGTCGTATACCTCATTTCTAACTCGTAACTGAGTAACTTGCTTTAACTTTCTCCAAACCCCACAGAGTTGCCAAGTCTGCCCTCCCTCCTTTGATTAACACTGAACTCTGGCCTATAGCACCCCGTGACCTGCAACCTGGGGAGTGACCCCCTAACGCCTCTGAATGTCGCTGCTTAAAAGCTACTGCAAAGTGAGGGCAAATTGCAATCTTATCTTATTTCCTTTGGTTACAAGGGGTCCTCTTGATTAGTCTGTGAATATCCACCCCCTCCCCTCCACTCTCCAAGGAAAAGGGCCGCCCACGCTGCCTTTTCCCACCCTGGAGCCACGCTGAACTCCAGGGCCCGGAGGCGCTCTCAGCCCAGTGCTGTGTACATGCTACTCACTTTTTAACATGACCAAAAAAAAAAAAAAAAAAAAAAAAGAAAAAAAAAAAAAAANGAAAAAAAAAATAGAAATCTCCAAATATTTAATTTTCTTCTTTATTATTTGACAATCCTGTATCCCTTCCCCACTCCCCAACCTGGCCAGAAGCTGCATCCTTAACCCGGTCCATCTTTATTTGAATGTAGTTCCCCTACCCCCATGGGAAAGAGAAGCTTTGTCAGGTCACGGTGGCTGCTATAAGTCGGGAGGGGGCGGTTTCTTTGTTTTGTTTTGTTCTTTTAAAATTTCCAGCCAAAACCAAAGATTTCCTAATGATTGTATAAACTCAAAACAAACAAACAAACCAAAGACAAAGGGCGTCTTCAGCACCAAGCCCACCTGTGAGGCCGGCCTGGCCTGGCCTGGCCTGGCCGGGCGAGGGTCGCTGCCAGCCTGGGGGTCAGCCCGGGGCTCCAGAGCGCTCCGGGCAGAAACTCCCGGCTCCAGGGTGAAATCTGGGGCGCAGGCGCTGGGAGGGGAGGCCGGGGCTTCGCAGGTGGGTTGAGGAGCTGAAGACTTGGGTGCAGGATTGGCTGCTCTGCTGGGTGCTTTAACCCTCTGGGGGCTGGGTGATGTTGATTAATACACGCTGAGGTGCACTTCTGAGCTTCCCCCCCTTCACTGCTTGGAAGAGGCTGTCCTGTCGTGAGAAATCCCTGAAAGAAGAAGAAGCAGCTTTTCATTTCTCCTCTAGTTCCTTTTTTCTAGATTTCTTTTATTTTTGCAGCACCACTGTGCAACTATGCATTGTATTTCTCAACCTTTTATGCTAGGTAGATGCCTGTGACTTTTTAACTTTTGGGGGGGGGAATTGCAAATGGAGGAACTTTTTACATGGATCTTTTTAATCTCAGTTGATTGGGGGGTGTTTGGTTCTAGGGTCATACAAGCTCTATCCCAAAGCAAAATCCAAATGTTAATATTATTAGCCTGATGCAGATACCAAAGATAATTTCTTTCCTGCAGAACCTTAGACTTGTGTATTAAGTACGATTACCCAGCACTTGCATTAGTCTAACCTCAGTAATTCCAAAGCTTAGATGTATATTTTGGTATATTTCTGGGATATTAAAAAATTGTCGTTTAAATTCTTGTTTGTTTCAGTGTAATGCTCTTAAAGTCATAGCATGGAGATAACTGAACTTGTCCTATTCTTAGTAGTTTGAAATAATAGTATTTTTGTATGTTTTGGGTGTGTCTATGTATGTATTAACATAACAGTTTTCACTGCCTAGGTGTTCATAAATAATAATAAAAGAAAAACCAACTACAAAGGGTTTTTAAACTGTACATAATATTCCGTGAGGAATTTCCACCAGACCGCCAATTTGGATCGCATTTTCACTGATGGCCGCTCCCAACTGGGATTCTTTCTTTCTTTTTAAAGAGACAGCATGTTCTTTTTTTTTCCCCACTGACCTGAGGTTCTTTCTCAGTGTAAAGGGGGTTTCACTGTTTTTAAGGGGTGGGCCAAAGAGGAAGTAGCTTAAATTTTGTTTTGAAAAAGTATTTAACATGTTAGTTTGAAAACTACCCTTTACAAACTTTGTATGAAGAATTGGGAGTGGAAAACCTAACCCTTTCTTCTAAACCAGATAATAATTTTCAAAGAAATGAGGATTTGTGAATGTCTGTAGTGTCTGGGCAGTCCCTTTTCGCTTTTTTCCTAAATGAGACAAGTTTTTGGTCCTAATGGTTTCACTGCTCTGTGCAACTGCCTGCTTACACTGGCTGGGAGGTTTTTTTTCTCTTGCCCTTCCTCATACACTGCATTTATACACTTGAGGTCAGCAGAACACTTGAAATCAAGGGCCATATGGGAGTACCCTACCCAAACACAACCCAAGCTTTTCTTGAGACTGAAATGTGAGAGTCCCACACATTTCAAAACCTTGCTGATCACACTAAGGGTGAGGAGGAAGGCGAAATGCTGTCTCTTTAAAGATGTCCTTTATTATTATTATATTATTATTATTATTATTTTCCCAGTGGTTGCCTACAGATAGCTGTAGGCATTGAGAGATTGTGTAGATTACAGTAAATCAGAATGAAAAGGTAGATTTTGTGTAGATGCATTTGTCTGCTGTAATTTTTTATATATATTAAACTTACTGTAATTGTACAGTTCATTTCTGTTGTAAACATCATTAAACCATTTTCCAAGTGTTTTAACATGTATGCACTTGTTTGTAGTTTTTAAATGTGTTGGAGAAGGCTGATTCCCCTTCCCCCATGCCTCAAACTGAGCCAGAAGATTGAGCTGTGGTGCCCTTTGTCTTGTCAAACTGAAGGAGAGCCCAGGTTTTATGCACTCTGCTTGAAGCTTTTGTTCTAATTCTGTATTTATCAGCTCCCCTCCTAAAAGCAGAAACAGCTTCAGTTCCTTCCTGAAGGCAAAGAGGAGACTCGGCTCAGCCCCATGGTGAGTGGCCCCAAAACCAGCACTGGATGATTTTTGAACTCAAGGTATCCATTGATATATAAAGAGCGTAAAGGTGATTTTTTTTTTTCCCCCACAAAGAATTTCATTTCTATTGTTTAGTGGTTGGTGTTTCAGGCTGCCAAAACTTGTGACTTCTACACCTTGCAGATATGGTTATGGTGATTTAAAAAGAGAAAGCTGTTTCCAGTGCTCTTTGTTCTTGCATCGAGTGCTTTGCAGCATAACTTCACTGTAATTTTCAGCTCAGTTGTCTCAGTTATCACCCAGTTCTCTCAATTTTTCTTGTCACTGCAGAACAGTAAGGGATCTAGGAATTATTTTTTTTTTTTTTGCAAGAAACATTCATCACCATGTCTCAGTTTTGGGGTTTTTTTTGCTTTAATTTATTGTAAATATTCTTTAAAAGCTATAAGCACCTACTGCAGGTACAGTTTTACTGCCAAAGAAGTAAAACTGCCTTGGAACTTGCATAGCACCCATTTCAACAAGTTTTTCTGCTGCTAACCCACCCAGTCCCTGGAAAGAAGACATAACCTCATCTGGGCAGTGCCCAAGGCAGCAGCTCTTGTTCCCACAGCCTTGCTTTAGCTCTGCTTCTTCTGTGAGGACTGGTGAGATGGCCTGGTCAGCTCCTGAGTCGAGGTGAGACATCCCTGATTTTGCTGGGCTGGATTTGGCCTTGGTGAATTCTTCCAGGCTTCACTGTGCAGCCTTGCAAGGCACGGGCAAACCTGAGGCTGTAGCAACAGGAGACGAGTGTCCCTTTGAGACTTGGGTTTGGGGCTCCTGGGATGTGTGGAGGAGCTCCTGTTGGAATCCTGTCCTCCTCAGCTTCCCTGGAGATGGTGCTGCTGGGTGCAGGCTGGTTCAGACGGCCTGAATGCCTCAGGTAAGGAGCTCGTGCCATTCCCACTGCTGCTCCCTACACACACACAGGACTCGGGCACTGTTTTATTAATTCATCAAGAACACATGACTTTATTGAACTGGTGTCTGTTTGGAATGATACCTGCACCTTTTAGAGGCAGCCTCATGAGAGACTGGTTTGGAAACTGCATTTGTGTTGGCTTTTGTACAGTTTGTTGTCTGGAAGTGGTAATAGGGGAGCCCATCTCCTTGTTTTCATTGTTTTTCTGCCTTCAGAGAAGTCTCTCACTCAGGTTACCTGGCTCATATTTATGGATGAGTGGCAGTGCCATTGCTTGATTTGTTCTGGGATATTGGTGCTCATTTCCTTCCTACTGGAAAGTTGGCATTCAGCCTCTCTGCTTCACTACTGTAACATCGTGTCGCTCTTTATAATGAAAGAAAAAAAGTTGTCCTTCACTGAAGCAGTTTTTAAAGGAAAATTTAAAGCAAAAAGGGTCAAATAGTCTTAAGATAAATACTACAGGAAATAACTACAGCCCTATCTTTACAAGTTGTTTAAATGCAATAAAACCATAATTCCATAATGTCTTAATACTCTGGAAGACAGGGAAGAGCTATGGAAATAGCTGTGTTTGTTAGAAGGTGTGGTCTGGTCCCACAACACAAACCTTACCAAAAGATAAATCAGCATAATAACCACTATGACTGGAAACAACTTTACAGATCTGTACATTCTAATAGCAAAAGCAGTTACATGGTTCAGGAGGAGAGGGAGGAGGGAAGGTCCAGTCTCTGTGCACCAGCCCAAGGAGGTTCTTGCACACAGAAAACACACAGTGCTTGTGCTGGATTAAAAAGGCTTTTCCCGCTCTCCTCCCCAAAGCAGGTGGGCATCTCTCACTCTTGCCCATCCCCTCTGAGGCTGCTACTTAGCGCGGGGGCAGAGGCTGCATTTGGAGAGCATCGTAAGTGTCCTTGGTTGCTGCACTGAGCCCCTGAAAAACAAAACCAGAAAAACAGGTGAGGGATGAGTGTGAGTGCTTCTTTTTCCCTGGCTGACCAGTCAGCAGCAGGATGGCAAGGGCTCAGGCAGGAGCATGAGTCAGAGGTTTTTACTCCTGAGTGATTCTTTAGTCTTTGTATGGTGCTATCACTTACCTGAAGGCAAGGTACATCCTGAATAATTGTTATGAACATGTGACTACAGCAGCTCATCCTACCTGGTTCTGCAGATCTTTGGAGTACATTTGATTTGCATGTTATTAAGAGCTAACTGATGCTAGAATGAGCTCTGATAATTAAATGAACAGACATGAAATCACAAACTGTTCTCTGGACTTCTCTTCTTTGATTTGGAAGGGAAATCAGGTGCAGCTCTGGGTAAGTAAGTTGGCAGTGGGATCTCAGGTGGCTGTGAATCCCGGGAAGCATCCCCTGACAGCCCAGGCCTTTTCCTGGCAGCCTGCTCGGGTAAGGCAGCGGTGCCCTGCGTTGCAGATCCCAGAGCAGGGGTAGCTGAGGCTTCCAAGAGTGAGGAGTTAGTGAGACACCTGGTGCCTGCTTGGGGAACCTCCAGCTGCTCGTCGCTTCTCTGTGCCTCCCTGACAGTGCCATTGGATATCCAACCACAGGCTACACCTCTCTGAGGAGGACGGGTGAGGGGAGCAGCTGTGGGAGGTGGTGCCTACCTGGTAGAGACCTTCGTTCCCTTTGCCTCGCCGCCTCTGCTTCTTTGGGAAAATAAAACAAGCATAGATTGATTAATGGGTGCTTTCCTGATTATGCAAAAAGAAAGAAAGCCCCGAGTTCCCCCATCCTCTGCTGAGGGTGTACAGGATGTACCAGCTGTGCTTGCCCTGGACTCTGCTCTGCACAGGAAAGCACCTGGTAAGTCTGGACCAGCCCAGACATGCTGCAAGGGCTGTTAAGGAGAAGATAGAGAGGATAGGAAACAAAAAGAAGTTGTTTTGGTTTGCTGATGTATTTTCCTGTCATCCTGTTAGAATGTTGCTATTTCTTTGATTCACTGTATGTATAGTGATTTGGCAGCGTTCCTGTAGACACTGATTATTTACTAATAGATTGTATCACAAACATGTCAAGGAGTAGTGCTTGTTACAGTTAAAATTGCAGCAACCTATTAAATGATCATATATTAGGATTGGGACAAGGGCTTTGGTGTTCTTGTCCCTCCAGAAACAGAAACATTCAGAAAACATGGTGCAACTTTATAGCCCATAGCTCATAGACAGAGGTTGACTCTGGCAGCAGGGCACTAAAATAAAAGAGGGGAAGAGATTAAATGTTGGTGTTGCTTCAGCATCCCTCAACACTAAACTTTGTTTTGAAATGCCCCTTTTTTCGTGTGTCAGAAGGAAATGAAAGGTTATATATATATATATATGACACTTTGACATAAAATAGAACCTGTGTAGGTCAGAGCAATTTTTCATTTTGCCATAAACAAGTGTCCCCAGATGGTTTGCTTTTTTTGACCCAAGCCCCCCTCCCCCAGCAGTTTGTGCCCAGAGCTAAAACTCTCCCTTTGCTGTAGTTGGAGACATGATTGATGTATGCCTTCTTAAACATTTGAGAGCAGAGCTGTGGGAAGGAGAATGTTTCCCCTATTCCTTGTCTGCAGTCAGGCACAAGGAGGGCCTGGCACTTCTGATCCTGGAACCCCAGCCAGGCTTGGCAGCCCGTGGAGGGAAACCATAACCCTGCAGCTCTGAATTGCTCTGGAGAAACGTGCTCCAAAATCTTCCAGTGCTGCTGGACCACTGCAGCACTTGACACCAGCCCTTCCTTCAGCTGTTCCTCACCCATCTCACACCCTCTGCCCCCTCAGCCAGGGCAGCCATCAGGGGTTTTCTGCCCAAAAGCTGAAATGTTTTCTGTTGCCAAGTTTTCAGCAGGAAGGAAAGTAAGACTCACCTCTCCCTTCATTCCAATCTCGCTGTATGCCTCACCCATCTTGTCCTTCTGCAGTGACTGCAGGTGGAGAGGGGGAAAGAGTCAGTGTGTCAATAAAAAAGCCAAGGCAGCCCCTGGGTGGCCGCACTTCAGCCAGCTGCTGTCACAGTGTCTGATTCAGTAACAGCGAAGCTCTTGGAAACGAGCTCATTTCTCAAGCACTGAAGAGCCCGAAAAAACTCGAGTTAAGACATGAGAATTAACATTCCTGCATCTGTGCTTTGGAGCACAGCCCACCACATTTAGCCAGAGTCAAATAACTCAATCAAGAGTTTCCTAAGCAGCCCCTCTTAGGTGCACTGGCATTTGGCCTTTGCCAGAGAGCAGTCACAGGGGCTGGAGTGCATGCACAGAAAACACTGCAGCAGGGATCACATGGGATGAGGGTTGGTTAGTCACAAGCATCAGGCATTAGCAGGTATCTTGAGCCAAGTTCTTTTCCACACCTCCTGAGGCAGTGTTCTTCCCCTATCACACAGAAGTGAGCTGAAATTTTCTAGCAGAAACAAAGGGGTTGCAGGGTTGGGTGGAAAGGAAGAGAAGCCTTTAAAAGCAGCTGTTGAGTTTTGAACCAAAGCTGAAATTGGGTACAGGGGGAAAAGTCTCCTGTGAAACAGAATCTCCTGTTCCCAGCCATCCCTCCCCTCTCTGCTCCCTCCTGAGTGCTCTACTCACAGTGTAGACAGTGTCCTGAGGGTTCTTTCTTCTTTGCTGTAAGAAACAAAAGAAAAAAGTTGCCCATACATTGCCCTACCAGCATCCCCCACCACCTTGGACATGCTTGTGCATTTGCTCCATGGCACAACTGTGGCTCATGGGACTTTCCCTGCCCATTCCAGTCCATCCTGCCTCCACCCCTAATGCTCTGTTAGACAACTTGTTCTCTGGAAAATTAATTTAACAATTGGTAAAACTTAGTTCTCTGCTCACTCCCTACAGCTGTCACCTGCTGATGCAGGAGGTTTTCCCTCCCTTTTCCTTTCAAAGTGATGGGCTCTGCAGCAGAAAGAGTTGTTTTGGCTGCTGCTCTGCTTTGTGGGCGCTTGTTTGTTGGCATCAGACGCAGCGAGCTCTGTGAAACACCCACCGCTGCCGGGCCTCCTCCGCATCCGCCCCGGGCCCGGGTGTCACTTCCCACCCCGGCTGGCTGCGAGCTCCCAGCCGAGCGAGGGGGGCCGAGATCAAAGGGGAGGGAGAGGTTCACTGCTGTCCCCCCCGCGCCGCCCGAGTTACGACACAGGTCGCGTCGTTCCCTGCCCGGGGAGGCGCTCGGGTGGCTGCCCGTGTGAGCAGCGCTGTGACTCGGCGTGGGAGGCACCAGATCAAAGGACAGAGGTGCACACGGGGGAGGAGGTTACCTGGTGTCTCCCGCCCAGCTCGGGGTCTGCTCCTCGCTTTCCTCCCAGAACATCGTAATCGTCTCGGTGCGCACGGGAGAGTTTCTGAAACAGGAGAGCAAAAGCAGTGGATGGACACCGTGATAATGAGATAATAGACCCTGACTTAACACAGAATGAAGGGGAACCCGGCTCGGTTCACAAGGATTGGAACCAAACTAGAAATTATTTTTACTCCCTAATGCAACTGTCAACAAAAAGGTCCACATCTAAGCAATGGAAATGACACAAAACTTGCAAGCTGTTGCATCAAGAACCTTTCT
This sequence comes from Ifrita kowaldi, assembly GCA_013398055.1. Taxonomy (NCBI): domain Eukaryota; kingdom Metazoa; phylum Chordata; class Aves; order Passeriformes; family Cinclosomatidae; genus Ifrita; species Ifrita kowaldi. Next base: position 147,371 of record VZRS01005288.1, on the reverse strand, counting down.
TAAGTGGCAATGAGTTGAAAACTAGAGAGCATGAAGGGGAGGGACTCTGACTTTCATGCTTTCTCTTCCACTGGAGAGTGAAGATCCGTGAGCTTCGTTTTTCTTGCAGAGCAGCTCATCTAAATTTGCATCAAGCAGCTACAGAAATTTTATGCCCAACAGAGTTCTTGGCTGGGAAAGGTTACCTTGGACAAGGGCAAAGGAGAGATTTCAGATCAGAATAGCACAGCTGGCAGAGTATACACTTAAACTGAAAAGCAATTGCATTAGTGTTCATACATTACAGAGTTAAACTGAACACATCACAGGATGTGGCTATGGTCAAAAGCGTGAGAAGAAAAAAATTAAAAGCCAACTAGACATAGCCAAAATAGCTAAGAGTTTAATGCTGCCATGAGTGAGCAATTTAGTGAGGAGGGACAGGCAGGATCTTGTCTGTCCCCTTTCACTGGCTAAAGGTGCTGTCCATGGTCAGGGCACAGGACAATGGAATGATCTGGTACAACAGGGCTTGCTGTGGGACAGCAGGAAAGCTTGGGAATGGAGACACAGGGGCTGTGGTGGCTCAGGCTCCACACACGTGGCAGTGTAGGAGCTGCAGGTGCCCAAAGTCAGCTCCACAGCATTCCTTGGCATTTGCCCAGCCTGCATCAAACAGCAGCAGCAGGGGCAGTGACTGCACACACACACACCCCCAGAGGTCTCACAGGCCTGTTCCACAGAGCAGCACAACAAACAGCCTGGGCTCCTGCCAACCTTCAGCTCAGATCAGGAACCTACAGCCCAAAGACCTCTCTAGCGTCTGACCAGAGTGGTGACAACCAGGAGCTGCCCCTGCGAGGTTTTACCTTTCCTCCTTACAGCTGCCACGCTGCACACAGGTACAGCCTACTCATTAGCTGGCTCATCCAAAGTTTTTCTGACCAGCAGGCAATTCACTGTCTCTAAGTGCCCCAAAAGGTCTGTCTGGATGATGGATTAGGAAACAAAAGACCAGCAGTTACTCACATTGTACACGTCATCCTGGCCTGGTCGCAGCTGTGGTTCAGAGGCCTGGCTGAGCTGCAAGAGAGACCATTCCATGAGCAGAGAGACAGCGGCTCCCTTCAGTCCTTTCATTCCCTCTCTCCTACTCTCATCAGAAACAGGGCAACCCACAAGCAGCTCCCTGTGGGGCTACAGGCAGTGCAAACCACGGCTGCAGTGGCACTTTAATCCACACACCAGCCTGCTCTCAGCAGCCAAGTCATTCTACTTCACATAACACCAGCTCACAAACATCTGAGTTTGCTCCCTACACACCTGCCCTCCTCAGATTTTGCCTCTCCATTCTGTTCCTGTCATAATCTTGTGCCTCCCTGGGCCCCTGCTTCTCCAGCTGCCTGCGGAGTTTCTGGGCTTCCTGCGGGGAGTCCCTGCATCCCTCAGGAGCAGCACCTGGCTTGCAGGAATCTGGTGCCACCACAGTAATATGGTGTGAGTGGCAGCCAGCAAAGAGGTAAAGGATTATCCCTTCTGTAGCTGCTCTTTGGCTTGGCTGCTGACAATATTTATGAGTAATCAACTGCTAAGACAAAATTTCAGGCAAAAGGGGGCAGTTTTGGGTCAGTGAGAGCAGCTACTTTGTGTTGTAGCTTTTGAAAAAAACCTGTCAAACTACATTCTTTATTGATTTACTCTTCTTGAGTTATTATCACATTCAATTCTTTATTAAAAGTAACCTTCTAGCTAGGTCTATGTTTAGGCATAGAACCATGTTTGTAGCAATTACACAATTCCTCTCCCATGGTTGTTTGGGTTATATTGTTTGTATCATCACATTCATAGTATCAAAGATGTCTGAATTATTGAGACATTTTAATGCATCCTTCACAAGCTTGCCATTTACCCTGAATTTTCTGTATATCCCCTCCTCTCCTTCCAATGCAGGAGAAAAAAAATCCACATCACTCTTGATCAGCCATTTCCCATCTACAAAATCCAGAATCTCTGATGTATCCATAAGTGTAGCATCAAAACACTCATATCCTCTTCCCCCCTCCATTCATGAACCTTTGGAAAGAACTTCCCCAGGTTGCTCAAGTGGACACCAGAAATGGAGAGGGGAAAAAAAAAAAAGAGAGAGAGAGAGAGAGAGACAGAAAGAAAATAAAATAATAAAGAAGTTCAGTTCCATAAGATTGTTCCTCCCCACTCCCACTTTCCGGCCCAGCCCAACTATTTTACGCCACCAAATCCAAATGCATCTGTGTTTGGTTAGACTGACCTTTGCTTTCACAAAAAGGGCTGTCATCACCACGGCATAAATGAAGAGGAATCCATCCAGCACGTAGCAGAGCCTGGGATCTGTGAGGCCAAGAACTGATGCAGCATCTGTACAAAAATATCAGCTCCATCAGCAAACAAGGTCATTTGTGTCACTGGGGTTTTGGCAGCATAAATGTGGCGGTGCTGCATAGCACTTCATGGAAAATTAATAGCCGATGTGAGGGCAACACTGCCCCTGTGCAAAGGAGATGGAATTCTGAATACAAGAATTGTAGGATTAATCTGGTCAAAGAGGACCATGGCAAGTCCAGCCTTCTCTCAAACAGGTTCAGATAAACGAGACTGTGCAGGACCTCAGAGTCATCCTGTCCAACTGTTCCTGGCAAAAGCACAGTCTGGAAAAGATGGCTCAGTACACTGTCCAGATGGATCCTAAAAGGTGTCCAGTGTTGGGGAATCCACCACTTGCCTGGTGAGATTATTGCAATAGTTAATTGTTCTCATTGTGAAAAATTGTCCTCTTGTGTCCAATAGGAATTGCTCCAGCAGTAACTTGAACCCACTGCCACTCATGTGTTCCATGTGACTCCTTCTAAAAAGGGAGTCTCCATCTTTTTTTTCAGCCACCATTTAAATATTTATGCACTGACCACATCCAGGAGGACACCTTAATATTGTTGGGTGCCAGCAGATCAACCTGATAAAACCGCCCCTGTATCAGTTCATAAAGATGTAGAAAGTTCACAAAGTATAGCTAAAAAAATCAAAGGCTAAGTAACTATAGATCCAATGTGCAGCTCCAGGTCCATCCCCCAAGGAAAAGCTGTATTGCACAGTTATATAGAAAACAAAACAAAATAAACGCCTTAAAATTAATCCGAGTAGTGCTTTGTGCAGATTTGGAGTGAGTTCCAAAGAGAAAGAAAAAATTACCAATAACCTGCAAAGCCCTTCAGTGAAGATAAACAATCACTGTTCCCACTGACAGCCTCACACAGCCAGAAAAAAATTCCAAAGAGTAGATTTGTTTGTTTGTTTGAACCAGTTCACATTCTTTTTTTTTTTTAAATCATGCATTTAGAAACAAATCCATGGAAATAAATTGAGATCCTAGACGGTTTTCCTTCTTCCCCCCTCTTTTTCTATCATTTAAAAAATATGGTTCAAAGCACTTTATAAACAATATCCTTCACTGCATTTCCTCAGGACTGTAAAATTTCCTATACATGGGGTAAATAGAGACAGAGAGATTATGTTGTTTGCCCAACATTGTGTTGGGCAAACCAACAAACAAACAGAGATTACCTTCCCAGAGCTTTTCTTCTAAACAGTTCACAGGACAATATTTTACACCAGCCCAGAGGCATCTGAGATGCTGCTGAAGGCAGCATTTTTGGGTACCCTTTGGGTATCCTGGCCCTGAATCCCCTCTTCTTGTACCAAAGCCAGGCACGTTCATGCAATCATCTCAAGTCCAGTATTTCTCCAGCATCAATAAGATCCCCAGACGAGGAGGAGCTGAAGCAGGAGACGTAGAGGACTGTGGAGGAGATGTCAAGAGCACAGGGGATTTAGCTGTGGCTCTGTGCCAATCATGGTCAGCCCTGGCTGACTCTGCAGAGCCGACCAAGCCCCCACATGGTGCTTATGTGGGGCAGCCTGGCCTCCAGCATGCCAGGTAATGGATTAAAGCTGTTCCATGAGGAAAATCCTGCTAGTCTGGCTGTGATTGCTCCTGGAAAAACATGTTTTGAGGCAATGAGAAAGTCCAATGTTTAGAAAAAAAACCCAACCAAACAATAAAAGGAATAGAATTATTAGAGTGGGAAAAGACCTCCGATATCATCAAGTTCAACCTTCGGCCAAATACCACCATGCTCACTAAATCATATTGTAAAGTGTCACGTCTACTCATTTTTTGAACACTTCCAGGGATGGTGACTCCACCATTTCCCTGGGGAGCCTGTTTCAGTCCTGAACCACTCTTTCAGTGAAGAATATTTTCCTAATATCCAACCTGAACCTTCCCTGGTGCAGCTTGAAGCTACTTCCCTTTGTCCTATCTGTTAGTTCATGTAATTTCCTTGCTTAATATGTTTGACTTCTGTATTCTTAACAAAACAAAATGTACAAAGCACTTTCTAAATAATAACCTTTGCAATGGGTTTCTGGATTAGAAAGTGAGAGACAAAGAAAGACAGAAGGTACAAAGCCGATTGAAGCAAAGGTCAAAGAGATAGGCGGCACAATGAACAAGTGGCAGTTAAAGCAGTTACCATCCATTCAGGTGAACAGGACCAGTTTAGGTTTTTAAATCGCTAGAGGAGGGGTTACTGCCTCTTCAAAACAGAAGGCCAGTCCCTTAGACACCACCAAAATGTACTTTCTGTCCCTCATCAGCCATGGTCTGGGGGCTGAGGCCAAAGTCACAGGGGACACGCTGATGATGGCAGCTGGGCAGAGCCAAACGCGCCAGGCCTGAGGGAGCAGTCACACGCAGCTGCCTCACACGGAGCAAAGCACAAACAGTAAACAAATAGCAAAGCACAAACAGTAAGTATTTCACTGATGATTCCCACTCTGTTAACCTCACAGGTTACCCAGTGCCTGCTGGGAGGTGCACAGCGTCTTTCCAACATTCACATATCAGTGTTATACCAGTCCAGATTTCAGCAGTCCAGTGAAATACAGCAGAGTTTCAAAGCAAGATGTCCCAGTGCAGGCAGGGACATGGCCAGTGTCAGGTCCCAGGCCGGTGGGGAAGGCAGGTACATGGCACTGTAAATGATGTCAAACTCACTGCTTAAATGTGCCTCACACAAACAGCACCTCTCTCTGCAGGAATTCAAAGGGAGCTGAGGCACAAATCGCGGCCTAGGTGCACAAATATACAAGGGCTCAAAGATGAGGTCACAGTGGTGATGTTGCCTGAGAGGGAAGCAAGCTCTGAAGGAATAACAATTGGAAAGTTGGCACTTACTCATGCTCACATTGTGCTCCTGTGCAAGGAGCTTCACAGTAACATCGCCCACTGCAGGGCAGGGGGGACATTTACTGAGAGACCACCAGAATGTGAGGGCAAACGGGAACAAACTGTGCATTTGGTAATCACCTTTCAGTTTTAGGAGCTTGTACAGGAGAAGCTTTGTACAGAGAGCTGGGTAGGGACTGACACACCTGAGAGGAAAGAGAGTCACTAAGTACAGCACTGCCCAGGCTGCCAGCCCTTCTCAATCCCAATTGCCTACACCTGAAACTCTTTCACCAGCTGTGCTTCTGCCGCTGAATTTCCTCCCAGCACCTCCTCCTTCCAAAGCCTGGACTTTTGTTCCCCTTCTCTTTTCTGCTCCCACCCAGGAATGCAGCCTGCCCTCCTCTGAGCCCAGGCGCTCTCTCCTGCTGCTGCAGGTCCCTCTACTCACACCTCTGGACCCGAGGCTGGCATCTCCCTCATCCTGCTCCACGCTCATCCCCCCAAAGCAGCTCTGCCAGCACCTCTGCAACAACCCCCTGCAGCCTTTTAGTTGTTGAAGTATGGGGCAAAGAAAAAAAAAAATATAGAAAAAAAAGGCAATTCAGAACTGCTGCGGACAAGCAAGCGAGAAAAAAGCCTTTAGCAAGAGCCCAAGAGCAGCCCCAGGAGCCGAGGGAAAGGAAGCCTGGGGGCCTGTGAGGGAGGCTGTGCTGCGGGCGGGCGCCCGCCTCGAGAGCCCTGCGTGGTTTCACAGAGGGTTTCAAGGCTCTGGCTCAGGCCCAGCACCAGCTCCCCTGCACAGGGCAGCAGGTGCAGCTTCAGCCACCTGCCCACACTGCCAGCTGTGCCCCTGCTCCAGGCCTGGAGAGAGCCAGGGAGCCCCAGAACCCACATCCAGACAGAGTCGCCCTGCTCCAAAACCCGACATGTGGGAGGGCTGCTGCACCCCGAAGCTGGCTGGGGTCCAGGCCACAGGGCTGGCCCAATGCAGACAGTACCAACGGGGATCACCTGAAGTGAATCACCAGAACGTGGTCTGGACCTTTGAAACATGCCAGCACATTTCTTTTTAATAGGATTTTCCTCCTCCCATGTTTTTAGTGTGCATCTGGATTGGATTAGACCATGATTCCTGATAATAGTTTGAGAAATACAGACTGTAAAAGCTGAATTACTTGTAAATCCAGATCAAATCTGTCCACCATAAAATTTTTTATCTCCTATGGCCCTTATTAAGTGATTCATTTAAGAGTTTTTCTTCTAGGGGATACCAAAATTCAGTAACACAGCTGTAAATGAAGCGTTTTATCTTCCTGGAAACCGAGTTTCTCAGTGAAGCCCATGAAAACCAATCCCAGCACGAGAGATTTATTGCTGCAACTGTGGTTACATACAAAGGTGTTTAAAGGCAGATCCTGTAGTGCGTTCTCCCAACAGCCCAGAGCTGCCACAGCTGCTTGCTGGGGCAAAGCAGGCAGCTTTTCTCAGACACCACCATCTCCCACCAGCAGTGATCCTTGGAACTCTGGGCTGCTGCATACATTCATTTCATTTCTACCCCATATCATCCAAGAGCCTCTTGCTGCAGGTTTGTGTTTCCAGACCCCTGTGGGGACAGAATTCCACAGCTGCAGCTGCTACCACACCACCAGACTTTCTCTGTGGAGATTGACTGCAGGGAGACTCTGGGTGTGATGGATCTTGCCTCACTGCTGCTGTTTGAAAGCACAATTCTGAACCCAAGAGAGCTCCCTGGGCTTGGGACAGGATGAGGGGAGAGATGAGCACTCTGCATGGTGCTTCACTTCCAGTGTACACAGGCCTGCAGCTGAAAAGACAGCCCAGACTAAATGCCTAGAAGTTAGCCAGCTAAAATTATTAAAGCTAATCCTGGGTTTTATTTATATTTCTATACCTCTATGGGTTTTACTCATAGATATAAACAACAAACAAATCTGTGGCACTCCAAGACTGAAGACGCAGGGGCCGAATCCTCCTTCACTTGCAGAAGGCAGAGGCTCAATTAATTTGTCATCAATACTCCATCACGTATTTGTGAAACACAACAAACACAAAGCAAAGCTCATGCCCATGAAGTTCAGCATTAGAGTTTGTTGTTGTCAGAGGAAACTGCTGATATGATCAGGATTCAAGTTACAAGACCAGAGGTTAGGCAGCCCAAATAATTACATTTAAAAAGGAAAGTATTTTAGGTCATTACCGTCCACTTTTTTACACTAATGAATGTTAGCCCTTTGGAAAGTCAAGTTAAGGTGCTTTAGGATTCTTGAGAGCCCTTCATATTCCTTTTAGGATCCCTTTCAGGGAGGCACTAACGCAAAGTTCGAATAATTCAAGTTTCCCTCTGATTTATATGGAAGAAATAGATTCAAAAGAAGGAAAATATTGTAATGCCACAAAAGGCTAAACATTGGTGTTCCTGCCCACGGCAGGGGGATTGGAACTAGATGATCTTTAAGGTCCCTTCCAACCCAAACTTTTCTATGATTTTATGATTTTCTAGCATGTCATGGAATAAAGACTAATAAAAAAGTCCAGGGTAGTGTAACAGGAGCAAGACAAGTAGATCTCCAACAGCTGTTTGATATGTGGGAAGAGGAAACATGTAGGAAACAATAAATGATCTACCTTTTCAGTCTGAAGCTGAAGAAGATTAACTTTGAATATATAATTAAATAAGGCAGTTTTTCACCCTCCAAATCCTTCCAGAGCCCCGTTAGAAACAGAAAGGAGGGGAGTGCCTTGCTCATCTCTGGAAGGGGACTCCTTGCTTCATCAAAACAGTCAGTCATTCTCAGAAAAAGCAACTGCTTTCAGTTCTCAGTTTAGCAAGGACTTGGTGCAAAGGGCTTTCCTGAAGCAAGCCTGATGTTGCCTCCTAGAGACAGCAAACCATGCACAGGGCAACTGCAGATGTGGATATCCAACAAGCTGGGCTGACAGATGCAAGCTGTGCAGCTCCTTCAGCTTTTGTAGGGGGTTTAGATCAGGCTTTTACTAGACCCATCTTCATCAGGGACAGCAGAAGTTTAATCTGGTTAATGCAAAAGGTGTTCCCCGCTGTAAATTTTCTATTGTCTAATTCAATCTAGTGTTAAGTGTAAAAAGAGGCAAGAATTATTATTCAAATGCTTCGAGGTCACTTAGCCTTTCCCTTGCCCTACCAACTCTGTCCCGCAGCAGTAACTCACCCCAGACTGATTTACTATCAGGTGGCCTTTTCTTCTTCAGCTCCTACAACCCCGTGCACATGATGGAGGGCTCCATAAAAGAATTCACCCTCCATGTCTCCCCAGGAATCCCAAAGAGACTTCACACTGCAAGGCTGAAGGAAGAGACACTAAGCCAGACACGAGATGCTGCTGATCACAATCAGATGTGTTTCTCTGTTCAGTGAGCACTTCACAGATGTGGCAGACTTAAATTAGCATTTTAAAGTTAGACTTTACAGCTGGCTCACAGCTCATGGCTCCAGTAATCAAATGTACTGATAACATAAATAACAATTCCCAACCAGGAGATTTATAAGGCAGCCCCGCTCCCTTTTATCCTAGTTTCAGATTTCCAAAAGTCATTAAGCTTATAGGGGCTATCACTACTGGTGGGAAATGGTTGGAACCAAATGCAGAGGTGCACAGGCCCAGCAAGAGCCTCACCAGGGCTGTTCTGTCCCAGACTGAGCTTAACTGCAACTCCCTTGATTTGCTGCAAGTAGAGAAGTAAAAAAATCCCTCACAAGAACACAAGCTAAGGGTGGAGGTGCTGGAGGGAGAATTGCAGCTGCAAGGCCATTTACAGAGAAGAGTCAGCCCATGAGCAATTCCCTCTCTTGCAGCCAACATGGACCAAAGCTGGGACAATTAGAGGAGCCATCCGTGATGTATGGTCAAAGCCATGCCTGGACACTCATCACAGCTAATCCTATTGCAATCAAACCAGGAATTCTTTCCTTTTTCTGGGATCACTTTCCACCTAATCTTACCAACAGCACCAGATCTAACCAGTGCCAAAAGAGCCAGAGTCAGGAAGGACACCAAACCCCCAATAATGAAAGCCATCTGCTTTTTCAGGTTAAGTCCAGAGCAACATTTTCCAAAACCCAGGTAGCTGCCATTCAAGACTTTCAACATATTTCCCATACAACATTTTTCAGCAGATAAATGACTGAATCAGAAGGAAGGTAGACACACGAAGAGCAGTGGAAAGGCTGCAAGATTTACTTTAGCAGGACAATTGGGAGCAGACTATTTCAAGGCGAGCAAAGCCTCAAGACGTTTTCACTGCAACATCCACTTGCAACAAGGCTTCTGAGGGCGAAGAAATTCCTGGTGAAGCTTGGTGTCAAGCAGGGAAATAGTTAAATCACCTGCAGAGGCAGTGGCTCGGGTTCTCAGGCAGGAAGGAGGTTACACCGGCCCCAACGGCTGAGGCTCTACAGCCTCTGCAGTAGCTGCACACACGGGCAGGGAGAGGTTTCGGAGCAGTCCCCTTCCACTGACCCACTTAGTGGGGAGATGCGTGTGTCATGTCCTGCCTCTGTCAGAAGATGCACAGGCAAAAAAAAACCCTCCTGTGCAACAGCAAGTTATGGACAGAGTAAAGAGAAAGGCTGATTAAGGATTTGGGTTAATATTTTTCTATTTGGGTGTATATTTTTCTTGCAGCATTGCTCACCAAAGCTTAGCAATAATGATATTAAGACCACTGGGGAATATTCCCCTCTGAAAACAGCACATGAAGCATTTCACAGGCCTCATAAAAAAAGAGCCAATGGATGAGCTATCACAAAATGGAAATATCACAACAAACCTTGCCTGGGTCCTCGATGGTCAGCAAAGGGGCTCAGAACAAACCCTAACTCCTCACAACTTCCACTTGAAAAAGAAGGAATTTCTTCTTCCACCTCAGAAATGTCCTTCCTCTGATTTGGGAGCATTCACATTTTCATAGCATGTAGCAACTGTGCAGCTAAAATTTTATGGCAAAGCAGAGCACTGCTGAAGAGAAAGGGCTTTGGCCCATGGATCTGCAAATGGGGCACGGCTTTATTTACCCCTGTTAACGCCTCACTGCTGGGGCCCGTGCTCCTCTATCAGGTGACATAAGCGTGGCTGGTACATCTCCACGGCTGCATTTTGTTACGGGCCACCTGAGGGACTACACCCAACTTTAGAAAACCTTATCTCAGATGGCATTGCAGGATAAGGGGAAAAAAAAGGTGCTGTGTTTTGAAACACATCTCATACATAGGTAGGAAATGACAAGGATGAAGAGCATATATATAAATTTTGACTGAATTAAAGACTGTTGAAAAGCAATACATTCCTGCATGGGGTGGGAGAAATAGGAGGAGAGAATGTCCTTATCATTAATGACTTTACTTAACGCCTTTATTTCACCAACTATAAGTTCAAAGTAATACATTAACCATCAAATTACTGAAGTGCTCTCAAAAGCTCAGGCACTGGAAGCTGGTACTTTCTTAATTGCTTCTCTGTGGAAACAGACTTGTAAGGAAAAAACCTCAAAAACCCAAGGCAAAGAACGCCCATCTCTCATCACAAAGAAAATTCCCTGCTTATTTACACTATGAGTTCAAACCATTCTATGGCAGTATTTGCAATGGAGATGAAGTAATTGTGATTTACCCACTGCATGCAACTAATATTACAATTTATCAAGTTAATTCCATTAACCAATTTGGAATACATTGAAAATCTGGAAAGGTGAGCTATCATGACTAATTTAAATTAATTTCGCCCACAGCACTAAATTTACTCTATTGTTTTTTCTTCAGGATTTTTCAATAAAAGATTTTCCAGAAATTTAGCAAAGAGAAATCCTATTCTGTTGCTTATGACTAGATTTAGTTTAGTATTGTTTTCCTGGAGGAACAGCACACATTTCAGAGGATTTAGATCCCTTGTATTTATTCTTTCCATCTTAATGTAGACAAGCAACTCTCAGCCACTTACCAGATGTATTTTACAGAACAATTCTCTTCATACCTTCAAGTTTCAGAGCACCTATCTGAAGCAGACACTTGAGATGGGATATTATGTTGTCTCTGATTTTTCTCACTCCAGCTAATTTTGTAAGTGCAGAATCACACACTTGCACTACCACTGCACTCATCTAATTGCTTGTCAGCCCCATAAAACATGTTTCTTTTAAGATCTTTAATGCTGCTTCTAAAATGGATGAAAATTTTGAAATTATGTTTACTTTAAACACCCTCTCTCTCCCACAGAAAGGCATATTGGGAAGCCTCTGGGATGTGCAGAGAGATAAAAAGGCTGCATAGAAACTGCACTTGTTTGCTTTCTGTGTGCAGCTGAGATGGATTTAGAATGCAAAGGAAATTTATATGAGCTCCATTTTTCATAGCACTGGGAGCTTAGGTAAGCTTTATTGAAAGCACAGTTTGGGAAAGTGCAGTCACAGAACTGTTGGATGGGGTGAAAAATCGCCAAGTGATCAAATGCCCACAGAAAATAAATTTTCTCCTAAATGTGAAAAGGATCCTTAGCGTTTAATTTACTTTTTGCACTCTCTAAGAAAAATCTTTCTTCTACTTCTATCCATTACAATTTCTTCTTGCCACAGAACCCTTTATTGTGTATTGTACTACCTAAAATACGTAACACAATGCTGGGCTGCCCAGATAATGCAGGGGCTTGTACAGGACAAAACACTCTCCTCCCTTAATACAAATGCTTTTCGGGGATTAGTTTTGATTAACCCATAATTCATTCACATCTGGACTTGGTGTGTATTCCTAATAGGACAGAGGAGAAGAGCGGAGGTACCAGGGACCTACTTCGAGGTGCTTTGCAGTGGCCGGATCTGTGCCTCCGGGAGTTTCCAGCATGTGCAAGCCTGGAATTAATCCCATTAAGCAAAGTGTTATCCCACTGAATTAGCCATTAGATGTGCATTAATTATTTCAATCTATCCCTTGAAATCCATTTGGAGAAGCTGCCTTGTTTTTACAGACAAAAAAGTGAAGCTATCGGAGCCGACGGCACTCACGAGGATTGTGTTGGGGTTTATCCCATCCAAACGGAGGAAGAAACGCAAGTGACTGTAAAAAAAGGTCCCAGTTCTCTTCCCAGTAAAGACCAGATTCCACAATGGGTGAATTCATTCCCCACACCATTGATTTCAAGTTAGCACAGGCCATTTAACTCAATGAGAACAGGTTTGGCCCCAAAGATGCACAAGAAACAGGGCGTGAGCGTCAATAATTAAAAGATAAATGCAAATGTTTTTTCTAACACAATATTCATTATACAATAAATCTTTACTCAATGTAACAAATTCAAGTTTGGAGAGTATGATCCTACACAATTTTTTTTCTTGAAAATAAATCTCTTCATTACTCCTTAAATTTGCTGTGTTCTACCCCGCTTTTGGAGTAACCTGACAGCTTGTTCTTCTGCAATTCATTTTCTCATGCCTACACCTTAGAAGTCAGCAAAAAAAAAAATTGCCTCTGAACCCTTCAATTTAAACAGTATTATTTTTCTAGAAATATATCCCAAAGCTGTGTTTCTATTTTATCCTCAAAAATTAGCAGTGGTTTACTCTGAGTCCATTGCAAGAGCTACATTAGAATAATTTACTACAAGGCAAAAGAGCAGGAAGGATCGGATGGTTCAGCTCATTGCACGGCACCAAATACCAAATATATTTAACTCTCCAAACAGTTCAGCATTTCCACTGAAGAAGAGCACAGCACATGCACAAAATACAAAGGTCTAAGGAGAAAGCCTATGCACATGAAGTAAAAGAAGTCTGGCTTTGTAACGTACTCTTCCTGATACTGTTTAGAATATAAAACCGGTTCACAAAAAAAATCATGGGAAAAAAAAAATCACTATGTATTTCTCCTGTCAGTTGATTTTCTGCTTGGACATGACAAAAAAGTAATTTCCTAACAGATTCCATGCAGTCACCTGAAATTTATCGAACATGACGGCATCCACCGTCACATGGTGGGTTTTTATCTAAATGACATTACATAGAGATGTAGATGCAGCTACAGAACAAACATTATTTTAATTAATTCATTTCATAAAGGTGCATTTAATTTCATATGCTGGGAAAAAACAATGAATGAAATTTAAACAGAGAAATCATAAGCAAATCTTCATAGACCTTAGATAATTTTATTTTACCAAACTAGTGCCACAAGCCCCTGAAGCCAAATTTCCCTGCAAGCAAAACCCATCCTCCTCCATTGTCCCACTGTTAAATATCTCGGTCTTGTGAGTTTTTGATCAGAAAAAAGTCCCTAAAAGAGAAAAGGTCTGACCAGCTGGGACAGAGAAAATCTCTTCAGTTATTTTATTACCATGCTAACAATTGGTGATTCAAGGGCCACGGTTTTAAGACATAGGCATAGGTTTACAACAATAAAAGCAGTATTTCTTCTCTTTTCCCTGTCACATTTCTAACACTATCATAATGGTGGCGGCATAAAAAGCAAAAAAATACTTACCAAGTCCTATGCAAAATTATTATGTACTCTTTAGAAGCAGCAATTGAATGACAGTTTTATGCTGCTATTTATAATCTAGGTAAAGCTAAATAAAGTATCACACTGAACATACTGCTTCACTTAGAATTCTCAGCTGACTATGACACAGAAATACCCTCTTGGTGGGCTGTTCAGAGATTTGTATTTCTGCAGCTTTCAAGAGATTCAATTCTGCAGCTGGTTATGCTATCTGCAGAATAACCCGATATCAGATATTGGGCATAGTTAGAATTCATGCACTACCAATTTGTAATTCAAGACCCAACTGTATAATTTAGATTTTTAAAAAATCGTATTTCAAAGTTAGTTGTACTTTCAGTTTTTTAGGAAGTGTCAGTAAATCATGTCTTAAAAACAAAATATACTCTGCTATTAGAATTTCTCTTAGCAGATTACTGCAATTAGAGTGAAGGGAGTACATTTGTCTGTTGGCATACAGAATTGCTTCTAATCAGAAACATTCTTCTTCTGCAAACTCAGAAAGATCAAGCTCTACTGGCTTAAATTTAACCATCCAGAAAGTTTCACACCCCAGCAGTGCTGAAATCAATAACAAAAACTCTAAATAAAGTTATTAACACATATGGATCAACGTGTGAACTCTTGACTCCCAGGAACCCTGACTGACTACTGATTTCCACAGAAATGTTTTGTGCTTTTTCTGGTGTGGTGGTGTCTGCTGGCATCAGCATTTTCATGGAAATAATGCACAGCCATTTTGCTCAATGACAACTCACTTTACAACTGAAAAAGCAAAATTGATATCCTTATTTTCAGTCAAGAATTATATTTTATTTTTATTGCTGAGCAGAAGCGTAAACATGAAAGAAGCCAGTTCCACATGCTGCTTGCAATATTACAGAGAATTTGGCATTACTCTCCCAGTTGTTTTTGTCCAAGTTCCTCAAATCACAAATGCACCACTAGGTCAAAAGAGAACCCCAGCAGTTTCTGCAAAACCATGCCTGACTTTATTTAAAAATATCCTTTTTAACCTTATTAGGTCATGTAGGAATCAAAATCTATAGCACAAGCATGATGATGATTATAAGGTGGTGAATTTGAATGATCCTACTGGCACAACTGCTGCACAACTTCCTGAGTACTTGTCAAAAGACCAAGAAAGTACACTTTATACAGACAATCTTAATGGTGGGAAATGACAGAAAACAAAGCGATGTCATCAAATGATTTTTCTATAGTTACCAGAGTGTTCAGTGCTGTCCTATTTTTAAAATCACTCTGTGCTGTAGGAAGTTAGACAAAATAGGGCATTAAGAACAAAAAACTACTTGCAGGGTAACGGCGTTCTCAGTGCTGGTCAGGAAAGTTCAGGAAGGAACAGAAAACCCGGAGCCATGACATCAGCCAAGGACACTTTTTTATGCTCGCTGCCCCCCTGGGCATTGCACACCAGACACTCTCCAGGCTGGTTTTAATAATAGCTTTATAGCCACAGTTAAGGAGAGAATGACTGCTTTATTATCCTTTGCAGACAGATAAATCACATTTCTTACACCTACCCAACTGGCTCACCCCTGTGTTACAGCTTTCCATCCTGACCACTAATTGTCCTTTTATCAGGTTTTGTTAATGATACACTTCTCTTTGTACAGACCACACTACAGATACCATGACTTACCTCTGCCTTTCCTTTACATTCTAGATATGCAGTGCTTTGATCAGAAAGGATCAGGTCTGTGTTTCAGCGTGGACCATACAAATCAGAGCTTGATGCCATGATCTCAGAAAAACAAATGCATATTCTCACTCCAACACCTTGCTGCTGCATCCCAGTGCAGCCCCAGAAAATCCCCCATTATTTACCACAGAGCAGCTGCACGAAACCAGCCAGGCCATTTCAGGAACTGCTCAGGAGCTGTTTGCCCAGCAGATCACCTGTGATTTTGGTTTGCTCTGGCCTGCCAAGGGGCAGGACATGGGCTCAGTGGATGCTCCCCTCCAGCACTGCACAAGCTGCTGCTCTGGGCCCCATTGACACAACACAGGCTGGCTTCTTCTGTCAGAAATCTCCATCCTTTTTGTCTCTTGGGTCAGGTTAATATCACTAATCATGTTTATTTTTTTTTCTATTCCTTGCCTTCAGCCTTTCTTCTTTGTTCAAAACAACTGATGTCTGGGAGACCTTTGAGTATTCTGAAGATCTGGCTACAAAGCTGAATACAAAATGGCTTGAACATTTCACACGGATTTGTTCCCCTGCTGAGAGATCCTCGGGGGCCCTGCTTGCCTGTCTGACAGCAACCACAAGATCCATGCCCACCGAGTCCCTTTCACTTATAAACTGTGGCGACAAAACAAAGCTCCTGGTCCCTCACTCACACACACCCCGGCCCCCTCGAAGCCTCAAAGCGAGACGTGACGCTTCTCTTCGGCAGATACGGATCTACCCCCCACACACCGCCCCAGCAAACACACATCTGAGACTCTCCTGAGCTCAGCCAGCCAACACCAGGTGCGCCGGGGAAAGCACTTGCTCAGAGCTCCTGTAACTGAGACAGAAATCGTTACCTCAAAATAGAGTAAGTGTAGGAGCAGGCTTTATAATTTTAGGGCTCATCAGCCTCTCTTTTTCTACAACAGGAATAAAAAAACACCAAACATAAAAGAGCTTGACTTAAACAGGGCAACGCCTTAAGTCTGGATCCCAGGCATAGTTTTCCCTAATTTGGGACCTTAAGAGGACTGATGAAGCAAGCAATCCTCTGAGAAACATGTGAGCAGCCAGACAGGTGACCCACGAATGCAAGAAGCAGCAGCAGCAGCATCTGGGATCAGTGTCCCACCTCTGCTCCACATCAGACCCTGCAGAAAGACTGCACAGGCTTTCAACCCACCAGAGGCACCGTGCCAACCCCACTACACAGCATGAGCAGGGACTGCTTTTCCTTTGAAGTGCCTGGCTCCAAAGAAAGCCCTTCTGACACCCTCCAGGCAATACGTGTATGACACAATCTTACACACCAACACCTTTTTTTTTTTAAGTAAAAGGGTGGTGAAAAAGGTTGTTTGTTTGCTTTCATAACGTGACTGTCTTTGCGGGAGTTACTGCATTCATCCACGAAATGGGACACGCCTGCAGAGCCCAGAAGAGAGGACCCAATGCCTTGAAACAGAACCTCCTGCA
The DNA here is from genome assembly GCA_013398055.1 of Ifrita kowaldi. Taxonomy (NCBI): domain Eukaryota; kingdom Metazoa; phylum Chordata; class Aves; order Passeriformes; family Cinclosomatidae; genus Ifrita; species Ifrita kowaldi. Next base: position 130,418 of record VZRS01005288.1, on the reverse strand, counting down.
CCTCTGCTGCCTGAGCCGGACAATTTGGTTCTCAGCACACCCTGGGAGCTTGGAGAAAAAAGTAAAAAACAACACTAAATAATCTTGTTTTGTAGTGCCATACTAAGGGTGCAACAGGGCAGTGTGAGCCCAAATGCTGCCAAGCAGGCTAAGGCCGAAAGGGAAGGTGACAAGCTGTTTTTTCCTCTTCCTCTTTATTTTTTTAAGGCAAAATACCTTTTTTTTCCCCCCCCAGAAGGCAGCTTTGACTCTGGATTCAAAATTCCCAGAGGCAAAACCAAATTCACATCCATTCAGAATAACCACTGATACACAAATTCTCTCTCCTCCGCTTTTATGAGCAGGACCATGAATTGCAGCATGAATTTTCTGAATATTTCTCGCCAACTCCCACTTCTTCATAATGAGCAACTGGAAAGTTTCAATCTGAATAACTGACTTTATAGATTTAGGGAAAAATAAGTCAATTTACTATGTCAAAGGGCAAAAAAAGCCCTGTTTGTGCTTTCTGGAATATACTGTATTGGCTCCTGTGAGCAAGCAACAAAAACACAGTTTGTCATTCTAAAGTTTAAACTCAAGTCTTACGAGGTTAGGCTATATCTTTCTCATAAGAAATACAAATTCTAGGTAACTACAAAATACAGTCCTGTTCACAGAGCTGTGGTATTTTAGAACTTCTGGTATTAGCTGCAGCCAGAGATGCAAAAGCATTGAAATATCTGCTTTTGAAGGTTTTCTGCTTATTCAAGAACATTTCACCACTTCATTCCAAACACATGATGGAGTTGGAATAATCAAAATAAAAATCTATACTGAACTTTTGATAAATATCTTCAATTCAACAATGCTGGTATTGCCTTTGCCCCATTATTTTGCATTTATGTAGCCTCAGAGCATTCTCCTCCTGAAGTGAGTATTGATAAGCCAGTGACAGATACACTGAAGGAAATACAGAGATATAATAGGATTCCCTTCCCATGCCACCTTCCGGAGCTGCAGGACTTGGCTAAATCAGTGATGCTCTTCAGTTTAAATGAGCACCTCGAACTTTCGGGTTCGCCCATTGCCATTTTCTCTCACTTAGGTGCAACGTGCTGCCTTTTCCTTCCACATAAACACATGTGCAATACCATAGACCAAGGGTGTATGTACATATATTTATATATATCTATATTCATGGATACACCACATAACCCTCATACATATTTTTATATATCCACCTATATCTACATACGCTCACCCAAGCCATTTCTTCTCACTGCCTTGGTGGGTTGCACACCAGAGCAGGGAGGATGCTCAGCCAAACAAGTCACCCATGAAACACCAGTGACTTTCAGGCAGACACATCCATGAAAGGGAAAAAGGTTCAGCAATGAAGGCAGCCACCTGCCCTGCTTTGCCTGGTTGCAGGACAGCCTCCCTGCCTCCCCTCTTACAGACAGCAGTGCAGGGGAAGCTGCACCACCTTTGAAATGGGTCTCATCACCCCGGGGGTTTCCTTCTGCAGGGTCCCTTCCCTCTGGGGCTGTGCTGGGACTGCGTGTCCGTCACCAGCACGAAGCCACTTTCAGCCTCCAAACAGCCTGGCTTTGCTGCTGTGTCACTCTTGCCTCCTTTCACATCAGTGCCTGCTGGGAGAGGAGTGGAAGGAGCTTGAGGAAGGGCAATAAAAAGCTGGATAACAGCAGCAAAAAGAGTCAGAAGGCAGCCATGGAAAAGAAGAGTAAGCAGCTTTGAATGGATTCATAAAAACAGACAATAACATTTTCCACTTGAGCGGAGAGGAACTACAGCTTCATTTATAATTTTACTCCTCTCTTTAAAGGAAGAGACCTAAGCAATACAGACAAAACAGTGGAAAATTTAAGCATTTCATCTGTTCAGCGTTTTCTGTCCTGTTCTTGCTAGCAGTAAACAGCCCTAGGAGTGGGCAAGCCCCACTTGCCGCTCAGGAAGCGCTCCTGAACACGCTGGTATAGCCAGGGATGCCCCAGGCACACAGCAAGGATACAGCTTACAGAGAGAGACAGGGCTGTTCACCCTGACTAAAATCTGTTTTTCTGGGTGAGAGTGTGATGTTTTCCTGCATATAGTCCGGGCTTTGCCAGCACTCATGAAGTGCCAACTCAACTACATCAGGGACAGTGCTGAAGCTTAAAACAACATGCACTTGTTAGTACTCGCATCCACGTGCTAGCTCTGCCTAATTCACAATTAGCTATTTCAACAATCTACTATCCGGGACATCTGTTATCACAGGCAATCAAAAATGCTGCAGACTACATTCATTCACAGCTTGCATCCCAAGATCATAACAAAAGAGCAGCACTCTCTGTTTTCTTTCTCGTCAGATTCTTTGCCATACACGCTTCCACATTTTTCTGTCACTGAGAAGTTTAAAAAGGGGTATATTTATTTTTTGAAGAAAAATCCCTAAAAACCTGGTCAACCGCATGAACCCCAGCAGCCAAGGTTTGAAGAAAAATTACCATTTTTTTGAGACAGGTGAGAAATTAATGACAGGTCAGAGATGGGTTCGGAGGATAAAAAAATCAGCTTAATAAATGAATTCAGCATATGGTATCTTAGGTTGTAAAGGAGTTTGTGCTGCTTTATAGAGAATTGTGTCCTTAACTGCATGGACAAAAGAGCCATGAAATCAGATGTTTGCTTCCTTCTCTGTTTATTTATAATGTTCCTAACTGATGGGTACTTGCCAAAGCCCAGTGACAGAAGCTAAATAGTTAATCAGTAAGCTGAAAGCAAAGTCTGTGGGAGAGCATGTTGCATTTCTCCTTCCAAATATTGCACTAGGAGAGCCTAAAATATAGCACAGACCCAAATATCAAAAGTTACAGGGCACCAGAAAGCAAGATGATAAAGTACATAAACTACATCAAGTACAGCCTGTTAATGTTTGCAATGAAAAGGACTAACTTGTTAAAGGATGTAGAGAAAGAGGACTTTCAAATTATTTTATTTTTTAAAAATTAACACATTATTCCTCGCTTTCTTTTGACCATAAAGTCTTCAATTGTGAGCACGTTATGTTGCATTTGGTATTTAGACCACGTCACAAGAACATTTTTCTTTGCAAAAGTAAGAACACATTAAATTTCATGCTTGACGTGTTCATTTGTGCTAAAGGAGAAGTAACTGCCCAGGGCCCAGATTACATCCTCCTCAAAGCAGCAAACCAAAGCTTTAACTTAAACTGGTAAGTTAATTGCCTGCTTGAACATCCTTTTCGACCTTGAGATGAACCTGATAACTCACCCAAAAAAGCTGAAAAGCTCAATTATTTTTGTCCCAGTGCACCTTGCAGAAATTGGTATGTGTGCTCTAAGACACTCCAGTGATGGAAATTCATATCTTCTGGTGCCCCAGACCGTTAGCTGAGTTTGCATGCTAAAAAGTTCAGGTTACGTTTATCAATTTGCTATAAATAAAAATGATGTTTTCATTGCAAACACTCCTGTTGTTTTTATGTTAAAGAAACAAGATCTTGTGGCACTAAAGAGTGGCAAAAATGCAGTTTTAATCCTTCATGCTGCTGACTTGCTTCCACTGTATTATTTTTAAAAAAGGAACACTCTGTCTTTGCTGAAATGCCCATAATGAAGCACAACAGCTCAGAGCACCTCTTTCAAGGAGATTACAATTTGCAAGCATTTTCTTTCTGAAAAATTAAAACTTCAGGTTTTTTGGGGTTGTTTTTCTGAAATATCAAAGGAAAGATAAAGCCATGTACACTTTCATGCAATATTTCATTTTTAATTCTCATGAAGTCTTGTTTTTAAATATCAAACAATACGTCTTTTCTAAATCAAAGAATCTTCTGGCTGTTATAAGAAAATTCTTTAAAAAACTAAACAGATAAAAGGTTTCCACTTGACTCCAGAAAAGAGTTTTTAAGTCTCTCTGTTTTGGGATCTAAGTTCTGGTGTGATTTGGTAACATCTCCTTGCCGTGCTGGTATTGAAAGGTCATAATTTATCTATTTAATTTACTACAATTATACAAGAAACCTTGTAGCATCCTGAATTTTAAATTTAGTCTATTCCATTTCAGATGGAGAAAATTCAACAACTGAATGGCAAAAAACCCATTTATTTAAAACTTTCTCTGGTTTAGTGGCCCACCATCTTCTCTAGGATATTCCCCACCTTCATCTCTATTGCACAGACCCATATCCCCAGCCTGTAATCCAAGGGGCGAGTGGCAGAGGCCCAGAGAGTGCAGATTTGACCCAGCTGGTTCATCACAAAGTCAGCACTGAGTTTTGTGTGGCTCAGCTCTGCCTGGCAAGCCCCAGCCCAGCTGCTTGCTCCTGTTTACGATAAAAGGTGACCCCACGGGAGCCAGCCTCACCCACGGAAACACCCCAGTTCACAGAAGTCATTGTCTTTCTGACTCTGCCTGGGGTTTTCTGCCACTTGTTTTCAGTCCCCACAGTGCCAGGACGATTGTTCCACTGCCCAGCAGTGCCCCAGAGTCACAGCTGGGGGATGCTCTGATTCCTGGTGGAGTTCACAGAATCTTCTCCCACCCAAGTCCACCTCCTTGCCACTACACCCCTTCCCACTGCAGAAACCTTTCCAGCTCATCTCCACGTCTGCAAATTTCAGACCAACATCCACGAGGTGCAGTGAGGTCAGAAAGAGACAGACCACTGAGAAGCATTCGTCAGCTCCCAAAGCTACAAACACAGCAAGGGCTCCTGTGCCAGCTACAGAAGGACAGAGCAAAATGTGTAGAGGCAGGCAAGCTCATGACTACTGAAATGGTAAAAGCAAATTTAGATAGGATGTGGTGGGAACAGTAGAGGCAGGGAGCTGCCAACCCTACATGCTTAAAAACAAACAAACAAACCAACCAACCAGGGTTATATAAATAATTAGACTGCATTCAGAAGTAAATAAACCCAAAAGCACCGGATACTTGAGAAAAATACAACGCATTGGCAGTTCTGTAACAGACAGAACTGGACAAATGTTTCATGGGACTGTGTTCAGTTATGCAGTGAGGCAGGGATTAATGCCCATCTTGGACACTCTCACAAAAAGCCAAGCCATCATCTTTCATCTGCCACCTTCCTTCCAAGAGCCACATTTCCCTGCAAACTTGTTATGCTTTCAACACTGACTAAAAATACAGGAAAAAAAAAAATTGGATTAGACTAAGATTCTAGTCCCACTCCCTCCACATTTCACAACATACTCAAGGAGCAGAATCCAATGTTGACATATTAATGACAATTAAGTATTTCATATGTGATACTATTAATGGGTTTCTTTTGATAAGCATTAAAACACATTGAAGGTAAATGAATGCATGACACACCCAATAAAAATCATGAGGGGTAACACTGAGCAGGGCATGGAAATCCAGGTTAAAATGGCAATGGGCTTGAAGTGGGGGAAAACACGAGAACACACTTCCCTGTTTTTGTTTTAAAAAGCAAACAGTGATCACCTCTTGTTTACTGAGGCAGAAGGTGGCACAGCAGCAAACATAAGATCTCTGACGTATCTGAATTACACTGACCTGAATGCCTTGTTATTGACTAAAACATAGCTAAGGATACAAAGCACTGCAATACTTGTATTAAATTTTTAAAAAGTTTAAGAATTATGTAATTCACGCAGCAGTCAGTGAATTCAAACATCATTAGAGCTGGTGCAAACTTTGGCTGAACTTCAGACACCAACTTACATCTAATTTTTTCTTGTGCTTCTGACAGGAGGGAAGGGAACCCATGAGCTAAGCAGTTTACCACTGTTTTGTTAACTCTGAAGACATAATCTGCAGAGAAATAAGGTGGTCGTATTCTGGAAATTTTAAAACAAAATAAATGGGACACATTGAATGAGTAATCATATGTCTACTATATGTCCATGAAATTCTGATATTGAAGACATGTTCCTAGCCTGTGTCGTCTATAAGTTTTATTCACACACTCCTACATTTTTCTGCCATTGTTATTAAACATGGTATTAAATAGTAATAGCCATATCAGTTCTTACAGATCCTCACTAATCAGACCCAAATTTTCACCTGCACATCCTACTGACACTTTTTGTGAGCTTCACTGTGCCTTTTACAGGACCTATACTCCATCAGGTACAATACCTCCTTCTCTCCTCTCTGTTCTGTGTAGCACCACGAAAAATGATTCAAATAAATCCACCATCCACTCCTTTGTGGAGATAATTAATAATAATTTACCAAGTAATCAGTTCAGTTATCCTCATAATCTTTGGTAAAGCTACTTTGCAGTTTATCTTTCTTTCCACATTCCTCTCTTGTGTATTTCCCATAGATTTATCCTGAAACATTGCAGCCCAGTGAGGTGCAACATGAACAGATTTGTAATTGATCCCTGCTCTTCCTGCTCCTGGGGAATTAGCAGCATATTTGCTATTCTTGTGCCATGCACAGAACTGACCCTGTAATGGTTCAATCCCAATTTTAGCAGTCAGTGAAGGAATAGTAAGGATTATTTATGTACAAGCAATGGATAACTGAAATACCTGAGGACACAAAGTGTTAAAAGGCAGGAAAACAAACCCTGGTGTGGACAGTTCTGATGGATGAGGTATACGTTTATCCAAACCTATGTACTCACCTGCAAGGGAGGGTACTGTTATCAGAGCTTCATGCTGTGTGAGATTCAACCACCACAACCCTCATGAGATGAATCCAGAGCTCTCTCTGGGATTCTGTGCTCATCCTCATCTGTGTAAGCAAAACTTTAAGAAGGTCATTTCCACCTTTGCCTTAGGGGTCACAATCAAAGCAGTATTTGAATTGCATCTTGCCTCTGAACCACAGCTTGGCTTCCCAGCATCATTTCTAACATGAAAAGGGTGATACAAAGGTAAGTTACTGGGCCATCACACCTATAATTCTCCCCTTAACCCTCTGCTTTGCTGCTTACCCTCTGATGCTTTCCCTTTTGTTCTCACCTTGGCTGTCTCTGCAAGTAGCCTAACCTTGACAGAACATTTGCCTCGTTCTCTCCTCCCCTTCTTTTAATCTTACCCTTTCTCCCCACTCCACATACATCCCACAGGAAAGCTCTCCAATTTTAAATCACCCAGTAATAAATTCCTACCGAACTCGAACCATCCACAACCACATAATCCCACGTAACAACAGAGGGCCTGACTGCGCCACCATTGAGTTCTCATTGCTCTTATCCATCCCAAATGGAAGGTCTAAGGTCCATGTCCCTCACTCTGTCAGGCCAAAACATTCACCTGCTCTGCCTAATAAAAAAAGGGATCTGAACAAACCAGGTACTTAACTGAAAAATTTTAGGAAGTTCCTAAAAACTATCTCAGTCAACTTTTGCTGTATTCTTGCAAGCAGAGAGAAACTTTGCTGATAAAAGCTTTTGTTCAGAGTGCCGAGGGAGAGATGCAGGTCAGATGACTGATGCTGCTTTTCTGTATGAAAAGAACTCCTTATTTTAATGGCCATAATAATAAAAACTTGCCCCAGAGCTCAAGTTTGAGATGCATGCTATATATTCTCTTGGAAAGCCTCAACATTATTAGAATACACTTTTTTTAGCATGCAGCATATTGAGGTATTTTATATATCAATGCTATATTAAAAAGAATATAAAATTGATATATAATAAAGGTACTATAACATATAATTATATATATTTATCTTAAATGCTTCTTTATCTATATAGGGTTGATTAAACCAGGAGGAAATAAGAAAACATGCTTTTATAAGTTATACTGGTTTAAAGTTCAGGTTATTGAAATTGCTTAGGATATTTGGGTCATTTAAAGTTATCCATTAGCAATGAATAGTTGGCAGTATTGCCAGAATTTAGGTAGTTTAAGTTATTAAAAAATACACATGCACTATACCCAGTACTTGAACATACTATGAAAATTAAATCAAAGTTTTAATGCAGCTGTAAATGTTATCCTATTAAAAAAAAAAAAACCTATCATAAAGTATTTACTCAAAATAACACAAATGCAGACATTTTCTTTCCAGTGGTTGGGACAAAAATAAATATAAAAATAATTATTCTTTTCTCCTTTAGCTGTTCAGGGAATAGCTGCCTCTCAGGAGCATAGGTGGGCTTTTTACAAATAATAGCTCAGTACATAATGAAAAATTTCAACATACTCTTTATTTCCACTTAGCTGTAGTAAGTGGTAGGCAAAGCCTGTCAGTGTCAGACTCAAAACAAGTTCCCGCTTGCAAGAGATAAGGCACCGAACAGTATTGCCCTAACACTATAGGGCCAAGATGAAGAAAAAAAAGTTTGTAATCCAGAGACATAACATGACAAAAATAAGAACAGAATGTATTTGGAGTTATGCTGCTACAATGTGAAATAGGTTACTCTAGCTGAGTCCACACCATCTCTTCTTATATATTTGCCTTTTTTAACCAAAAACCTGGAATAAGAACTCGTAACAAATTTTGTTGAATATATTCAAATTAAAACACCAAGGACTCTTAACAAAAACAAGGAAAAGAAAACCCCAACAACACTAAAAAGCAGTTTCATGTGAGAGAAGGATACAAGAGGAATATAGAAAACCAAAGTTTCCACAGAAGTCCAAATTTAGGGTATATAGGAAGTAGGAGATGAGAACTGCTGTATAATTTCATTTAAACAAACTCTTAATTTGACAAAACGCATTATCCCTGTGAACTGCAGGCCCACTAATTCGTGTCCCCATTTGTTTTCTCTTTCAGCTGAGTCTGCAGCTCCCAGAATAAAGCTGTCACTTGAGCCAGCAGGTGCCTCCATCCCCGCCTCCGACCTACAACAGTTATGACACGAGATTAAGAAAAACAGCCACCCCTGGCAGCCAGGCTGGCGCGTCATGAACAGTTTAACCCTGGATAAACCTAATGACAAGTGTGGGTGGCTTTGATTGAAATGACAAGGCAGTTTGTCACCCGTTGCTCTGTCACAGACATCAGCAGTGCTAGCATTTTCTGCTGAGTTGAGGGGAAAGCAGCCTGACACTTGCACATTTCAGAAGGAGTGCACAGAAACATTGAAAACAAAAGGAGTCACAGTCTCGGTGCTGAAGCACCTCTCTGACCCCAAACAAGCCAGCAGTGGAAGAGACACGGTCTCTAAGATGCTCTTGTGAGAAAACACCACTGTCTCTGGAGATGGACGGAAAATTTTAAACAAAAAACCCCAACCAAACCCACAAAGCTCTCTTACTTTAAATCACCCAGAGGCTTTTGACAGAGGTACTCAGCTATCCAATTGACCTCCGCATGAAACTCCCAATAGCAACCTGCTTTGCTATAAGGGCTGTGTTTCTCATTGAGAATGTTCAGTGCCCATAAAATGATAACAGCAGGACTTGATTGCCATTGTAAATCATTAAATAGTCTTGAGGGCCAGCCATCAATCACTGCAGTTTTAGATGATACTGTTTATGGTGTTACACACGCACCTGCTTCAATACAGCAGCCGTCCTCAAAAGGCTGCATGTACCTCAGACCTGCAAAGACTTGTGTTTCTGGTTAATCCTCGTTTCAATTAGTGCATTAATTAATACAATGCAACACAATCAGAACCCAAGTAAACAAGTAACAAAGGGGTACAGGCACAGAAACGGGCAATGGCCATTTGATGTTCATGTGGCAGATCAGCCACAGCCCTGGATCCCAAAGCACCACAAAGGGAAAAGGCATGTGACAGTATCATGTGACAACCAGCAATGTGAGAGGCACTGTGGTTTTCCTGTACAAGAGGAAAATTAATATCAGAACCTCAGACCCTGCGACATCATTGAACTTATTCCCTGCATGAATTTGAAGACTGTGGCCTTAGCATACTTTCATTTTCTACACCCACACACAGCTTTCCTGAAAGCCCCTCTGATTCTGGTCCTCAGCTTAAGGCAAGTCTAAAGGAGAAGAATTCAAAACATTTTCAGCCTCTGTACCTGGAGAAAATTTATGGTGGCTCCTCTGCCACCCACTCTCCCCATTCCTTTTCAACACCTTGGAAAACCCCTGCTGTTTTAAATTTACATACCTTTCCAGTTACAGATGCCAACATTTTGAGGCAGTCAAATGTTCATCATCCTGGTGCTTTGCTAAGATCAGTAGCAGCCCACCTGAGGGTTGGCTACCCAGCAGTAATCCCAGGACAGACATCTGGGTTGATGCAGACTCACTATCCAGTCTCACAGCAATCCCCTGGGAACTCAGGACCTTATTCCTGATTTTCATATGTATTTTGCTTGGAAACAACAACAACTAAAAAGTACTTCTCTATTAAAATGTTGCTAGAAATAAACAAATCGTGAAGGTCGATGGATGCACTTGCTCCTCTGAAACTTCTAATTTAATGCAGCAGTTGCAGTATTGCCTTTTCAAGAGAAAAACAGACTCAAAGCAAGATTTCCCTTCTGGCCATAACACCCTTCTGTCAGTTCACTACAGAATAACACATCCATGGTGGGTTTTTTTTGGAGGTTATTTTCATCTTGATCCCCTTCAAATGTCAGCTATTCACGTCCAGCTCCTTCAAGGTAAAGCCGACTTTGCTGTTTTCATCTAACAGATGGCTGCTTAAGCAAAATCCTGCTTCCTTGTGGTTTCCAGCACATCTTTAGCATTCCCAGTAACAAGGATAGTATCATTGAGAGTATCACTTTAACAACAAGAATCAAACCTTGTATCTAATATCAGTTAAGACTTCCCTTTCCCAGCCCTTTCTATCTTAACCTAAATCCTCACTGATGTATCTCATTTACTCCTTATCTCCTTTGCACGTACAATTTTGGACTCTACTATTTAGTAAAATTTCAGCATTGCCTGCATCCTGTTATGAGTCACCAAATGGATTTTTAACCAAATTCTGTGTCATACTGCTATGTCTGGGCTTTTCCCTGCTCAACATGATACTCATTTGCTGTCAATCAGGTTGGTTTTGGTTGATGATTTTAAAATTTCTTTCAATTTAGTGGCTGTAAAGGTATGTAGAGTATCTTACAACTCACCTACTACATGCTTCAGCACTGCATTTATCTTCCATTCCTTTTTATTCTTGCTGCAATAGCTTGTGTGGTGATACTTATCTTAATAAGAGTTTCTACTTATATAGCAGTTTTTGTGCAAAACCAGCAACATGAAAGAACTTCCCCTTGCTTTAGCTGAAAGCTCATGAACAAAGCCCCTGAAATACACTTTTACATAAATAGTTTCTTGCCTGCTCTGGTCTATTTTTCCATTCTATTAGTTCATCATGAATTCAAACTTGGAAAGATACCATATTTAATGGATAAAGCAATTGGGAGTTCTGTTGCTGGCTTTGACAGAGACTTTCTGAAAGACAATTAGCCATTCTGCACGTTGATTTACCCCATTAGAATAGAAATTACAAGAACATACTACTTCAGGAGAGGAGTGTGAGGACCTATTACAGGTTATGAAGTATTTCCAATTTCTAAGAAATCATTAGATTAATGAAAGCAATGAGATGAGTAGCAAGTGCTGATTCATTAAAAGATTAAAAATAGCCTTCACTGGGAGAGGATAAGGTACTCATCAGATAATTGTTCAAACATGCTGGGAACGTCATTTATTCTACAGTGTAGATGGTGTCAAGCCACATTCCCAAATCACGTTACAGCCCGGCCAAAACCAAAGGCTATCACATAATTCAGGGACAAGGTAAAGACACAAATCACAGTCCTGTCTGCATTGCAAGACCAAAACGTGTTAGACTCACTGTAATGTCAACTATCAAGAAGCTAATTTCAGCATAGCTTGACTAATTTGCACCATGGCTTCTCTCTGGGGTCCATTTGTGGTGATGCTTTTAGGAGATGTTCCGTTCATACTGCAACACTGATACCTGTTGAGGTGCTGATAAGGGTCAAAAGTCTGGAGTAGCCAATCTAGACTAATTTCAGCACTCACACAGCTACTTTTTGATACACAGTGCTGGGTATGGAGGTGACATCTCACATATTGAACAGTTTATGAGGACTCCTCCCATGAGCCCACACAATCCACCCACGAGCAGTGGTTCACTTGGAGGAGAAGGAATGTGACTGAGGCAATGACCTACACCTTGGGATAAGCAACATGAACAGGCCTGTCTGACCAACAAAGATACATCAAAGGTGTATTTCCTTATAGCAGAGCATCACCCCTACTCTTCCCTTATGAGAGGGCACAAAGAGTTAGACTTGTCTGCTCCTTGCACTCCAGGATGTCTCACTCTCATACACAGCCACCTAGATATATGGTGCTGGTTTAATGGTTTGCTGTCCTGACTTCCTTCTCCCTTAAGAGAACAAGCCATCAACACCTTTCTGGAGCTGACAGAACTGCCATGGCTGTGATCAGCTCTCCAGATGTCTCCTGTCATGAACTCAGACATTTTATTGAAGTAGTATCTAAATAAAACATGATGTTCTTTCTTAAATTTTGAGTTCAACAGGCAAGCTGTCTGTATTCAATGGTAACTGCACAGGCAGTTACTGCCATGCCAGAAACTTTAGACCATTTATTCAGAAAACTGGGGCTTGATGTAAATTTTAGAACCGGCACGTCACAGAACTACATTATGTTCATACCTGTAAGCTGGGTAAGAAGGTCAGCAGCAACAAAAATTCAGGAATTAAACATATTCACATCTATTATTGTTTGATGAACCCGAGCAAGAAGGCTGCTGAAAAGCCCTTTCTTTAAATTTAGTTGCAATTACCATTGCACTTCCCACACTACTGACAGTTCAGAGACCCTCTACACGAAAGGATTACACAGGGGGCGAAAAAAACCAACTTGCATCTCACAATTCCATTAAAAGGATCTGTACTATTCCTTTCTCCACTCACAGTTTCAAATTCTGTTGAAGCAGGAGCAGTTTTAACCAAATCTTTCTTACAGCAGGGAGGTTATACATCTTTCAAATAATAACAATGGTGTTACTCCTGTCATTCAACAAATTCAATATTTTAAAGACAGGAAATTTGCCAGCCCTTAAGTTCCAATAATGCAATTCCAAAAGGTGGCAGGCACACACACAAAGCCTTTTTTTCTTATCTAGGAAACGTGTGTGTAGGAGAACATCCAGGGATATACAAGTAGTATGGCCAGAGAAAGCCAAATAGAATGAAACTTAAGAAGATATTTATGAATTCACATTTCTGGATTTCCCAGCTTCTGCTTGCATTTTTCACACCATTTACTATTACAGAAATGATAATAAATCTCAGATGGTGGGGAGGTAAATAACTGGGAAGACATACCCACATCATTTGATTATAAAACACAAAATCCAAATAGTAAAAAGGGAAGAAGTAGGACAGAGGAGGTCCCAGCAGCAATAGCCCTCACTGCCTTTGAAATAGTAAAGCCAAGCTTAAAAAAAGAAGTATTCCATTATTACCTCCACCGTGGACTGCATGTATCTAATAGGAGAACTTCACTTACTCACAGGAAACTGCTGTTTATCTGACAAAAGATGAAAGATGATCAATAGATTTTGTAATTTTAATATATCTGCAGGCTGCAGTAAGCAAACGCTAAAGATCACCTTTGATCCTCATGAAATCTCCATTTAAAAATGGTTTCAAGAATAGATGTGGAGCACATTTTCATGCTGATATACCAAAGAGCACACATGGACTTAGCCATTAAATTAACATAAATATGTCTGTAATGGGACTAATCCAACATTGCTCTTCTTAGGCACCTCCCAAATGCGTAAATTAGAACAAATTAGGGCTGAGGAAGGTCACCCTGGCAAACTTGGCCTCCTACAGCCAACCATCTGAGAAAGTCCATTCCATAAACTCGGCAAACTGTTCCCAAGTAAGGATTTGGGTTCTACCCCCTTTGCCCTATGCCGAAGATATTTGGATAGTGTAAATCCTTTTTCTGGTCCTCCTGAAGTAATCCAGTAATCAGTTTATAGCCATTTTTTTTTTAGTAACATGTATTCTCATTTTCATTTCATCTTCTCTCCCCCAGTGTATTTTAGGCAGCAATCATCCCCTGCATGAATACTCAAGTGGGTGTCCTTTTACACGCTACATACAGATGTTGAAGAGGCAATGTTTTGACTAATTATATGTAAACTCCATTCAAAGTGCCACTTGACTTAAGGGCTCTATCACCAAATATTTCACACTTTTCCTTCTCAGCTCAAGACCCCAAGACTGAAAGGCTTGGGGAAAAAAAAAATCTGAAGTAGCTTTCAGTCAAGCTCACGCCTGCCTGGTTCACACACATGGCACAGAACATAGGTAAGTGCCAGGCATGGAGCATTTTCCAAGCCCCATTACAGGTATTACCCTGGATAAGCCAAAGCAGGCAGAACAAGAGCTCTGCTGAAATACAGCTCCCCTCAGGCGACTTCACTTCTCAGCAGCCCCAGACCAGGGAGTTCAAGACAAAGGTGCTCTGTTTGGTGCCTGACTCAACAGAGTCTGCATATATTGAGCACATAAACCGCAGTCAATCCTCAAAGGAGGGCCCTGCCTTGATGCCTGGTTAATAGTTAATGCATAGGGCAAGTCCTCAGCAGCCAGGAGCTACCTTGGAGAAAAGAAGCATGCGGGGGTAGGCAGACAGACAGCTGAGAGCTGAGCCTCAACATCCGCTGAAATAGCGGGAACTATGCCCATTCAAAATATCACAGATTTTAATTAGCCTAAATGAGATATATGGACATCCCAATCATGAGGTCTAAGTGCAGATGTTCCTGTAGGCATAAGAGGTAGCTAGAATCATTGTTTTTGTATTTTTGCTATCCCAGTAAAGCTGTCTCTAAACAACAACACTGTTGCCAACCACGCTAAACACCGTCACGTTAAGAGCTGTGACAGATGCATGTGTTGTGTGGAGAGCAATAAATGTTCTTCAGCTCTAGAGCACATTTCCTAAAGAGCTCCAGATGCTTTGTATTTGTGAAATAACACAGAGACATTATTTTTTCCTCTTTATCCCCACTTGAAGAAGGCTAACAGCACACCCATAACTGATCTTTACTTTTTTGTTACTCTCATCGGTTCATTTGAGCCTTGAATTACAAAGGCTTTTTAAACAGTGGGAAGGGAAAATGTTGTCCATCCTTCTAAGGCAAGTAAGGGTTGTCCTGTAAGCAGGAAGTGTCACTGTGTGTGTGGATGTAGCAGCAAATTAAATGCAGGCATTATTTTAATTTCCTATATATTATTTTCTTATTTAATTTACTATATACATAAAACATTGCATTGGAGGATCTAAAGGATACTTGATAGATCTCAGCTTTCAAAACACCATCATGGAATAGGCAAATAAACCTCTGTGTTGATTAATCAAATTCTAAAATACCATATAGTCTTCAGGACCACGTGTGTTAACACTTTCTAAGTGTTATTTGTGTACTGACAACCAGGTAAGTAATGCACAGTTAACAAAAAAAAAGGCATCAGTGTGGCCCATTTTGATTAAACTGGAATTGATTGATCCAGTTCCAGTTTATTGGAAAGCCTACACACATTCCAGTGGATTTCTAAAGGTTGCAGAGTAAATCATCAACCACAAGTGAAAATACAAAACCTGCAACTCCATTTTCCCATTTTCTTGCTTTATCTAAAAACCAGCACTGTTTCACTAAGGGGAGAAAGACCATTGAGGATGATTGGAATTGTCGGAATTGTCTACAAATCCTTCAAAAAAGATCCCAAAGTTCAAACTGCCTGATTTAAAAATGTTACATTTCATTCATATTGATTTTTCTTAGTATCTTAATAGCCATCTCTACCTAATCAGATGGATTAAAAAGCACCAGAAGATACTTCAAAAGTAATTAGAACTACAACAAAACAAGATAATGAGGAGTTAAAGAAAGATGAAAACCTCAAAACAAAAACTGCTTTAGGAATTATACTTTTTTTAGCTGGAGATCTAATTAAAACTGCTTTGTAAAATCACTTATACATGCAACTTGACAAATAAATGCTAGATAATATAACTACTTATAGGCACTCATTTCCTTTTGTATAAGATACATTCTAAGTATGATGAGGCTGAACACTACCATGTTTTTACTACAGTATGACCCTAAATCATCAAAAGAAGAGATGAATACCCCACTGAAACCAAAGGAACAGAATGAGAAACTTTCTCCTTTCCAAATCGTTGGCATATACTGCAGTCTTTACGGAGAAGGCAGCAGCTCACAAAAACATCCCTAAATTGGTTTCCAATTATCTGATAACAGCACCTTTCCTTCAGCACAGATCTTTGTGTGAGCTGCAAAAGCCTGGCTGAGCAGCTGGGTAAATGCCCAAGCAGTTTGTCTGAAGTAAAACTCCTGGTGACACCACTGGGCAGCTGCCTAAGCAAGATAGCCAAATAAGTTTTAAATTAGCTATGCTTAAGTAAGTGGCACTTACTAAAACACTGCCGTGAACTAATTAGAAGGGGAAAGTTCGACAGAAATTAATTACCATCCGCACATTACAGTTACAGCACATCTAGAGGTAATGCTGCTTGCCAGATCTTTTTGAATACCTGAAGCCCTCCTTTCTGGCTCCAGATAATCCTTCTGTTCAGGAAAGGTCAGCACATGTGCTGGGCTTTCTCAGATTGCCTCTGCTGATTGCATTTCGTGTTGCCGAATCCCTCACATCCCCGTGTATCTTTAAGATTTGGTAGCCTTCTTCCAAATCTTCCAGTCCTGGATAATTACATGCGGTTTCAGCAGTGGCAGAGCCATCCATATATAAGCATATATTGCCAGTCCTCAAGTTAATGCTATTTTATATACCCAGGCATGAGGGAACAGCCCCACCTCTGTGCACCATTTTGCAGAGTGTCTCACACACAGGAACCTGCTCAGTGATTCTGGTCGTGCTGGAACACTGCTGCTACTAAAGAGAGCACAATAATTTTTGCCGGGGTGGATGGGGAAGCTCTTAGAGACACATACCCTGTTAACTGACTGCAAAGGATTAAACTGATTTTGTAGAATACTACAACTGAGGTTGAGATGATTTTTTTTTTTTTTAAATAGGTTTATCAAGCTCATCAGGAACATTTGCCAGGACAAATTCTAATGACCCATTAACTGAGGAATCTTTCTAGACTCCATTAGAATTTCTCACCAAAATCAGCAAGTGTCTCAGATAGCTTAGCACAGGAGAGCCCCATTCAAGCTCCTTCTCCAAATCATTCAGAATTAGGAGCTGAATCTGCATTTCCCTCTTCCCAAATGCAGAACACAAATTGCTCACTGACTTTTTGGTGTCTCACAAAAATACTTCGGAAGGGTTTGGATTACCCCAATGGAAAATAAGGGTGAGGGTAGTGGGAGGGCAGAAATATTAAAATATTTCAAAGTTTTGCAGGAACTTGCTGCCCTTTAAGCTCAGTTTTAAACCTGATATTTGTTCTACTACAACCATTATGTCTAACGAATAGACATTTGGCTCAGGATGTAAAAAGAGGAACAAGAGAGAAAGGGGGCAAACCTGTTAGCTACCTTTCTGCAGCTGAGAAAGATAAAATCAGAGAAAAACACTTTGGAAAAGATGTTACAACAAGATAGGGCTGAAGGTTCATATCTGTAACTTCTTTAAGAGAGTTATAAAAAGAAGAAAAAAAAAAGTCTCAAGCTTGAAAATAAGCAGTGCTGCTTTTCCATCAGGAGAGACATAGCTAACAGCAGCAACAAATGCATTTTAGTGCTGCTGAGTTTTGAGTCAAGTAGCAAAATAACATCTGAGTTATTAGGAAAAAAAGAGATTAATTTAGCTGCATGAATAGACAGGAGAGGAAAAACAACAGTTCTGCCTAGTTCACATTAATACTAGAGACATCTGAAATTTAAGAGAGAATTCAAAACAAGGTAAATTAAAGTTGCTTCTTCTAGAGAGAAGTAATTTTGTGAGAGAATTTTGGGGTTTTTAACATTTGAGTCAAGGAGAAACACTTGGAGATGTGATCAGAATGGATCACTCTGGAAATAAAAAAGAAAGTCAATTAATGACCCCAGCTGGCACAACATTGAATATTTCATTATATTTTTAGGCAAACCATTTTGGAAAAAGAACAGCAAAGCTCTTGAAGATCTGTAGTTCTTTCCAGATTTTTGTGGGCGGACCATAATTTTGAAGTTACAAGTAGTCTTCATCAGAACTTTAGATCAAATCAAGACAGCCTCAAAAAATTACTCTAAATTCTCTTGCAAACTCGCTGTATAAAAAAACCCCAACTGGACAATGTTGTGCTATTTTCAATAAAATTAGGAATAACTTTCTGGAGAAAAAGAAACACGGATTGTCAGCGAACTGTACTGAGCCTGATGCAGAAAATAGGGGCCATCTACCAAAATTCGGGATGGTTTGGGCTTTCAAACGAGGGTATTTTACAGCTCATCAGCAGTGAACGGCCACCCATCTGTGCCGTGACCCAGATGGAGCAGGATGCACGACTGTGCCACGGGAATCAGCATTCCCTGCACCACTCTGCTCTTCTAGAGCATGGGCTGTGGGTAGGCAAAGCTCCCATCACCTCCCTGCTCCAATAAAAATGAGAATGGATCCTACTGAACGCACAATTAAAACTAATTTTATCCAAAGAGATCTAGAGATTTTTTTTTCCTTTCCTTTTTAGATGCATATTCTGAGAGGGATAATTCTAGAAAGCCTTTCTGGCATATATTAGAGGCTCATTTTTTAAGGTAACTGGAATGGTGTTTGACCTTCTGCTTGAAATCCAGGCATCTTAACCTTGTTTATCTTCTCTGGCTTGCTGGCTATAGTTATGCTCATAACACATGAATGCTCAGTTTTACATTTAAAAGGTCAATAGTTTCACGAAGTTAAAAATTAGGCAACTAGTGATGGGGTATAGTGATTCCCCTTTCCTTCTCTGAAAGGTTTCCTCATTTGCTTTCACTAATTCTCTTTGCAATTACCACCTGCAAATATTTTGTTCTCCTACTTCACTCATCAGTGAAACCCCTCAGAAAAATTTAGGCAGAGAATTTCCACGTCCTGAAAGAGACTGAAAGAACCAGAAGCCCCTTAGTAATGAAGATGTGACCGATAACTGAGGGGGAAAAAATGCAGGAAAGAAACAAGCACGAAGTCAAACCTATCCCTAGTGTAAGCCTCCAGGGAATTATCACATGGGTTACTTTGGGTGTGTTGCATCTGTATCTCTTCAAATTCCATCAGACTATTAAGTGCTGAACCAGTATTAATAGCAATATTTTTTTCATTTCCTGAGAAATATGGAAATTAGAAGTCATAATAGAAAAGTCAAACAGAAAATGTATACTTACATTACCTCATACAGCACTGCTTCCACACACTTCTCTTGAAAATCGTTTCATTACAAATTGCCTCAAGAGTTTCTAGTCTGTAATGACTGAGACTGTGAGAATGAGTTCCCCCGTGGACACTAACTCTGGTATTTTACCTCTAGGCAACAAATCATAAAATAACATAAAACAACAAATGAATCCTGAAAATTAGCAGCAAGTTGTTATAAAATCTGTAGAATTTAAATAGCATCCTTTCAAAAATTATCTAAAGATACTAATTTGCTACATGGATGACATTTTATGAACAGAGCAATTATTCTCATAGTAATTCACAGAATTATTTGCTTGCTTCCTAGAAACTGTCTATAGTATAGACTTCTTTTAGAAGATTCCAACAAGAACGGTACTCCTCTCCCTCTGTACCCCATCTTCCTTCCCTTAGAAAACGATCATTAATCCAACTTGTAAGACATTATTTTATTTTTGCCATCTCCAGAAATGGACCTGCACACTTGCACTAAGTGCTGCTGAAATTACCTCACTTACATAAAAGCCCAAAGTGATGACATTGTTCAACTTTGCGTCATGGAGAGAAAAACAGAGAGGGAAAGAGAGTGAGAGGACTCCAAATAATTCCGGTAAGACTTTCTTTCCTGGAGTTGGCTTCACATGGCTGGATGGAAAACAACATAAATGGCAACAACACACAGTGGATAAACACAGAAATTATTTCTGCTCCCGAAGACTTGATGTGGGGTTCCCTGACTGAAGCTTGCTGATATGCAACTAAAGAAAAGACCAAATGTTGTAGTACTTTTATGGCGACACTATACAATACGATACGCATCACAACTTTTCCTTGCAAAGGTTTAAAATTCTGCTGTATTAATAGTGAGCTGCAAGATCCCAGCTCAGGAATCCAGTTTATATACATATCTATTTTAAAGGAGTCATTCAAAACTTTTAGCTACTGCTGAGTGACAAAATGAACATCTGATAATTAGGAATGTACGGTACCGACCATTAGAAAGTCGATCTCCCTGACTGAAATGACGTTTGCCGAGAGTATTTAAAAAGTGACATTGTCAGACTATACCAAACTCTTGCTTTAGACTGATCTGATCAGAAGTAAAATACTGGATGCTCAATTTTAGTTTGAGCTGAATTTCTACATGAACTAATTCAAAATAAGTGTTTTGAAAACAAAGTACCTAATTAGTTTGGGCCCTGCTCCAAAATTCACATGCCCACGCAAAGAGCCCTGATTTGCCCCCACCCATCCAGTGGTCCCCAACTGGAGATTTTTCTGTTCTGTTTCCCCCAAGCCTCAGTTTCTTTTGTGAGGAGATGTACACCATGGGGAATTGGAATGAACTTACA
Organism: Ifrita kowaldi; assembly: GCA_013398055.1. NCBI lineage: Eukaryota > Metazoa > Chordata > Aves > Passeriformes > Cinclosomatidae > Ifrita > Ifrita kowaldi. The sequence goes on along the minus strand of VZRS01005288.1, from coordinate 109,750 downwards.
ACACACACTGGTGCATTAAATATTTGGGAAGCGTTTCATAAATACTTGGCTCTGTTTATTCCACGTTTGGCTGTCATGCAGACAACAGCAACACTAAGTGAAATGAATAAAAAACACCCATGCTCTTGGGTGGAACAAACTCACTATGAAATTTGGATGAACAACCAGAAAAAGGGGTTTTTAGTTACACAGGTCATTATTCAATGGCTAGCGTACACTTACTTGAAATAAAACACCACCCAAATTAGTATTATCTCATTAATTTCCTGTGTATTGCAACATATCCCATTAGAAAAGTGTTTCAAACCATTACTCTGATTTAAATAATAAAATCTATTAATTCATTTTTGTTATAGAAACTTGGGGGGTCTTAGGAAACCTTCTCTAAGTGTTCTCTGGTTCAAAATGTTTCATGTGCTTTTCTTTTTGATGAGGAAACTATTTTTAGCATTTGCAACCATGAGCATTGCAGCATGTGATCACTCCGCCAAAATAGCAATGGTCCTAAAATAAAAAATTGTAAGTGACAAATTATATAGCTAGTTTGCTCTTTTATTGTTTCTGGAGCCATGCAGGCTTGCATTTTCAAGGTTAACTTTACAAGCTAGAAAACTTTACTAGGAAACTAGAAAAGTTTATCTGCGGTGAAAGTTAAGATTTTCACCTGAGACAACAGCTTGAATTGTTCATAAATCATATACCGTGAGATTTCCTAAAAAAACCCAAAAAAACAAAACAGCCCACAAGCATTAACAACTGGCCACTCTCTAGGCTTATTCAGTGTGTCCTGCTGCTATTTATTCTATCATTTGTTGAAAATTCCCCAACCTTTCTCCCTTGTCAGCTTCCACCAAATTCGAATTCAGAATATATTTCACCTCCACATTATCTGAGTTTTCAGAGAGTTGTGTTATCATTATGGCTTCTCCTTCACTTAAAAATATAAAAAACTGAAAAGAATGGCCTGCTACTCAGAAAGAGTCAGGATAGAGGTGAAGTTTCCACTACAGATGCATCTCACAAAAGAAATAGGCCAGATAGTGCGAGGAGCATCAGGCTCCGCAAGTACATGTTTAACATACTCTCATATACCAAAAGCACAGAAAGGTGGAAAATTCCAAACTTGCTGTTAGTGTAAGGCTTAACAGACGTACAACAAAGGATTGAGAGCAAAATACACAAAGGCCTTGCTGGTTTATTCCTAGGGAACTTGTAGGACTTTAAATATTTCCAATCTACATGGTTCAAAAATTGAGGTGGCTTCTACCCCTTAAGCAGAACTAGCACAGACACCAGTGCTTGTGACCTCTGAGGCTTAGCAGCTAGCTGGTTTTACTTCTATTGTTCATAGTTATATTGCCAAAGGACTGAAAGAAGTCTAACTTCCATAAAGATGGATGTACCCCCTGTCTGGGGCTGAACAGAAGCATCCCGCTGTCTTCTGAGACCTGTGCGTTTGGGTGAGTAGATCGAAGAACCGCAAACCAAAATTTTCATTTGCCTGCACATTTTATCTGTTATATATGAAGATATAAATCAAAGGAAAAAATGGAGAGAAATGTTTTCATGACTTTCCTGAAAAAAATCTGATTTGGACTGTCATACCTTAAAAGCTGAAAATGCTATGTATTATTTACAGGACCAGAGTGTAATTTAATTAAGAAAACATATTCAGTCCCAGTCTCAAAATGTTACCTTATACAAGAGCACAAATCAGAAAAATCTGCAAAATTTCAGCTTCTCACAGGCTCTGGAATAGCATAGATTATTTTCTTAACACTAAAAAGAATCAGCAGTGAAACTTGAATTTATCTGTTGACCGAAGTCTGCAGAAGAGTGAAAAATCAACAACACACTTACAAGTTAAACATGCACACAGACGAAGTAGATACCTTTAGCAGAATACACCTTTTAAATATTTTTAAGAAGTTGTATCTTCTATTCATGCCAGCCTAAAAAGTCCTCTGTTACCTTGCCAGAATAGCTGATGGATCTTACATTTCTACATACAATATAAACACTCAAATATATGATGAATTGGAAAAGGGGAGGAGGATTTGATGGTTGTCTGCAATTGTGCAAAAATGAATTTTTTTCATTTCTTTTTTAAAGGGAGTTTGGTTAGAATTTGGAAATAGTTATGAAATAATTTTTAATGCATTTTTCCCCCTTGCATGTGGGTTTACTCCTCATGCAAGTCACAATTCAAGTTTGTGCAAAAAACAGAAAATGGTTGTCAAAAACATTCCTCACATGAACATTCATTTATACATCAAATTCCTGTCCCTTTTAAGCTGCTAGTGAACCTCCTTTTTAACTTCACTTTGGCTTCTTATCCACATAGTCTTACTTAAGAAGGACACACAGAGGAAAAATATAAATGTATTTTGCAGATAGCTTTCTGTATTTTGTATATCCTTCCCATCTAGTGCACATAAAAACCCAAAAGGAATGTGATCATTAACTTGTTACTTCACTGATTAGGAATTCTGCTTGGAAGGGTTAAGATAGAAAGCACTTACTCCGTAACAAGCATTACGGAACTGAACATAGCACTGCAAGAGCTCAGCAAATGTCCCTTTACAAAGAAAGGCTACATTGCCTACATTTTGTTCCATTCTGCCATTTCATAGGGTTTTTTCCATGAATTATTAATGAATCATTGTGAACAGGCAGGAGAAAAAACGAAATAAAACACGTAAAATTAAGCCTTTAAATTTTTTTCTCCCTAGGTGTAACAAGAACTCGGCTTGGAGAATTTAAGACAGCACATAAGGACACAGGGATGGTATCGAAAGAAGTCTGAATTTGCTTGTTTGGATTCCTCAGACAAGCTTGTAAACAACTCCTGGTTTACAAATCTTGTCTGTTTGTAGAGCAGCTAAATCATCTGATGAAAGGAAAGAAAAGAATTAATGCTAGGACCCATTACCTGTCCCTGAGCTGACTAAAAAAGGGCTCCTGGCATCATGGCACCCAAGGGGCTGAAGACACGGGTATGCAGAGCAGAAAAGCACCGTGGAAATGAGTTGTGCAAGTAACATCTGGTAAAGACTGACATGCTGTAGTTTCCACAGAGTTAGCTAAAAACAGGGCACTGTCCAGTTCCGTTTAGCAGACTTCTGAGAAAAGTGACTCTGTAAACAAGTGTAGAACAGGGGAGGGCTGTTCTTAAACTCTTGCACATACATTTATATACACGCATGTGGTGCGTGTTTGTACAAGTCAAAGCATCATCTCATCAGCCTTGAAAAAAAAAATAGGGGGGCAACTCTTACAGTATTGCTCACAGGAGTGTTTTATTGCTATCGAGGCCTGGCATACTTCAGAACAAAAGCCCTGTAACCTGTATGAAGATTTTTGCCATTTTAGTTGTGATATTCGGGTACAACTCTTCTAATATTCTTCTGCTGTCTCAACAAACAACATGATTAACAAAGTCATCTGCTCATAAATTCAAATTTTTACTTTTCATGGACTTTTTAATAGAGGGGTTATAGGAAGACCTCAGCTAAATTTCCAGATGTACACTTTTGTGCCTTTGAAGAGGGGAAATAAAGACAATTCAACATGTATGTATAAACGTGTATATAAAAATGTGAGATGCCTTCCCTCAGTAGCTGCTCAAAGGCCAAATTTGAACATTCTGAAATTTGTGGTGTGGTGTCAATAAATTCAAAGTCTGCATCAGAATTCATGGCCTATCTCTAGAATTACATTTTAACACTTTTTTTTTTCCATGCCTGACATATTTACTTCAGAACTCAAAGATCAAAAAGAAAGGCTTTGCGAGTTCCTCAGTGCTAACCTTGGTGGCATCTTTCAACTGCCCTTTTAAAGACTAAGCACAAACACTTTATAGTGAAGTGGAATGAGCTCACTGAAAGAAGGTTATACAGCTTACTGAATCGGTCCATTCTGAGGTTGTTTAATGAAAAAAATAAAAGTTCATTTCCCTAGAAGTCCCTCTAGAAGTGAACTCTAAGAAAGCTTGAAAACACTCCAGGCAGCAGAAAATCCTTCTTTCTGCTCACGGCTCTGGGCTGAAATATACAACTGTTTGGTCTCGTCTTTGAACTAAATTCATAACAATCTTACATTTTTTTTTCTGTCTATTCTGTATACATGATGTGGCAACAATTCCTCAAGTTTTGATTTATATTTCTTCTATTTTACCTACATTCTTTGGCTAAATACTGCTATACTTCAAACTACTACAGGTATCCAATCAAAATACTTCCCCTCAAATCCACAGGCAGCCATCTCCAAATTAGTGACAACAGTATCCAGCTCAAAACTTGATCCCATGTATTCTTTGTGAGTGTGAATACCCCAAGAGCTTTGCACCAGAGACCTCTGCAAACTGCATCACATGTTTTTGAAAGTTTTCTGCTGAAAATACACAAATAGAAGCCTGGACTACAGATATTGTGTGACAGGTTAAAAAGAAGGAAATGCAAAAAGGTGGTTTTGCAGATGGATTTTGACCTGAAGTAACTTCCATACCTTTGTAGCCTTACATGCATCTGTGGATACAGAACAAGGTACAAAATATAAGTATTAGAAGTATACTTAAGTACAGGATCATATTTGGGTATCAGGAAGGGACAGAGGCCCCAGGGATTGAATGGAGGACAAACAGAAATTAGGGCCTGCCACAGAGCATAAAACTCCACTCAAAACTCTCCTGAAAGAAAAACCTCACAAATCACGAGGTACTGGTTCCACAGCACTAGCAAGCAGCTGCAAACCCCTCCTCTCATCCCCAGAAAACTTTCCAATAAAATGTCTATGGCAGTCACCAAAGCTCTTGAGGATACTGGGTTTGTTAAGTACAGCCAGGGTATACATTGTGGGGGAAAATCTTCCGGAGGATTTGGCTCTAATGCATGCTCAAATGTGGCCCATGGCACATTCAGACCCCGCCTGAGGCCTTCTCCAGATGTAAATTTTGTTGTTCTTTTGATCTACTATGCTCCTAAAAAAGTAAATTCCTCCTTCTCAAACTTAACTTAGAAAGATTTGTGCACACCGAAGCTGCTCCACTTGGAGCCCCAGCGGGGCCGGCCTATGCCCCACCCGAGTAAATACACAAAGGAAGAAATGGCTTCATTTTGTGCTGTGTTTAGTGGAGACGAGCATGAGGGCAGGGACCTGAGGGGAAGGGCCCTGCCCTTTCGCTCGCCACCTGTGCCCCATTTCCCGCCTGCCGGCTCTGCTGCAGGCCACAAACCTGCCACCCAACTCCATTAAAAGCCTCTCTCCCACAGATTACTTCCAGTGACTACTTTTCCATCTCTGCCTCAAATTTCCCCTTTTCAATCACAAGGAAAGCTGCCCAGGTGAGGGCTGAGAGCTTTGTTTAGTTACTGTTCAGCTGTGGCACCACTCCAGCAGGAGAAGGGCCCCTCATCCCAGCCTTCCAGAGGGGCTCTTTACCCCAGGCCAGTTCAACCCGGCAGGTCCCACTCCTCCTTCCCAGGAGGACAGACGTGGCTGAGGTGCTCACACAGACACCCTCCTGCTACCAAAATGGTGGTGAATCCACCACAGAAACGTCGCACCCTTTCCTCAAAAGAGCTTTACGGTAACTCCTCGCAAACCCAAAGCCCGCCTTACCTGTGGCTGGGAGCTGTGCCTGCAGGCTGGCAAGGATCGCGATCCTCTTCCACTTCATCTCGCCCGGCCGGACACTGCTGGATGCGGAGGCCACGGCAGAGGAGAAGAAGAAGAAGAAGAAGCTCCTCCACGGGCTGTGCTGGTGTGCAGCCGCCACAGGAAGCAGCTCACCTCCTATGAGGGCTTCGGGAGTCCACCTGCCGGCTTCCTCTGCCTTCACAGCCTCTGAGGGCTGGGGTTTGCCTTCTTGGTATTGATGTTTGGGGTTTCCTTTGGTGCTGTTATTCATCCTTTTCCTCTCTGCAAGATGGTTTTCAGTGAGTTGGGGTTTTTTCCACTTTGTCTGATGGTTCCTAGATCATCCCCACTCAGCGGCTGCTGGTTGCTGTTTCTGGTGTCAAATTTGACCCGACTTCAAAAGGGATCTATGCAACTATTCCCGGTGCAGCGCAGGGCATAAAGAGAAATTTAAAACTGTAAGTTATAGTCACTTTTGAACAATTCAGCTGGCTAAACTGGTAAGGATATAATACTCCTTTTTAACTCCCTCTTTGTAAGAAATCTCACATTATTGTGCTATTTTCAAATGCGGGCAAATAAAAATTTTCACATTTTTATTAATTTAAAAAAAAGTTCATTTTAGATAACTGTGAATTAGAAAAGCTTGAAAACATAGCTTAGATGAACCCTAAGGCCTAAAACTCAGCCTCACTCCCATCAAAATACATCTGGCTCAACAGATTACTGAGTTTAATGTTTACAATAGTAATACTACTAATGCACTTGAGGATCAGAGCTTAGGCTAGGAGGAAGTAAAAGCATCTCAGTGCATAATTTTTTTTCCTCCTGTTTCTAATTCTTAGAAGAGAAAGAGGAATGGCCATCCCCAGGGGGTACAGAAACTGGTGATAACAATTTCCCAAAAGTATGGTGGGATGAGAGTTACGGTGCACACAAAAAGTAAGGATTTATAGTCTTTTGAAGGCAAAGTAAATTGAAGTTCTTGGAAGAAATTCATCACCTTGCTGTCTGGAGTAATGAAGGCTAATATAAGGATAAAGCAGTCTTTTCCTTTAATTTAATAATTATTACATATTGTGCCAGTCAATACCAAAATTACTAGACACTAGTAGTAGTCTAGCACCAGATGTAATAGTGCAGCATATCCTTCTGTGATACCCAGACGGTGCTGCTGAGCCTCTACTCTCTCCCGGCCCTGGGGAGGGTTTTCTTTGTGGCTCTTCTACCCCAAAAGCTCCAAGGAAAGGCTGGAGATGGGCTCTGACTCACCACCAGGCAGAAAGCAGAGCACAGCCCAAGAGAGCTGCCATGCACTGAAGCTGAAAGAGGTGTCATTAGCCCCAGAAATGGCTGTGCTCAGGTACATGTTCTGTATTCCAATGCAAGCTGGATAAAGCCCTTTCTGTCCACTTCTCTGTGTGACAGAAGATTGGCTGAAACAAGGAATTAGTGAGCAGAAAAAGATCCCTGCTCTTACTGCTGGCTGCCTAAATCTCACTGACACCTTATCCAAAAGCTAAAATACCATCATCCTAGTTATTGATATTTTTGGGTAACAGTGTTTCCAGAGAAGCAGATGGCACTGCTCATCACTATTCCACTGACCCCTGTCTCCTCCTGTTATTGATCATAGCTTCTCCCTCCGGCAGAAAGCCAGCAAATTATCACTTTGAATAAAGAGTTGAGGCCAAAGGTAAGGAAAAGAAATGAAGAGCTGTGTAAGAAAGGGAGATTAATGGCAACAGTAGGCACACTGGGAGAACAGCAGTTGGGCCAGTGTGTTTTGATGTCTAGATAGGGAAAGGTCAGAGAAACAGAGTATATGGACTTCAGTTGGAAGTGTGGGCAGAGTCAGAAAAAGGCTTTGCATGACAGTGCCCCTAGAAATTCTCACCTCCCCATCCCTCAGCTTTTGAACTAAGGCAAGCATATCATTATCCAAGTATAATCAAAGAATACAGGAGAGCTCTCATGCTTGTATTATGAGTTATTCTCACAACAAGCATGGCACGGGAGATGCAAATCACATGCAGACAAGTAGTACAGGAAGATAAAGGGGAAGTGGTCTCTTCTCTAGGGAAAAGCTTTCCTGTGTTCACAAGGCTTGCAAATCTACCATGAGGAATGATTTTGCTTAGAGCGTCACCTTCTTTTCAGCCTTCTAGTCTTTGCATCTCTAGGAGCTACACAGCACTGAAAAAACTTCAGCACCTCCTGCCCACACTGTGTATTGGCCAATCTTGCAAATGCATTTCTACAACAGTTTAAGCCATACTGATGTTTCAGTTTACTCACTTCAGTCAGATTGTAAGGACTTTGTTAACCCTGGACTAGAAATGAATGCCAACCCTTGTTCAGCTGAACCAGTAGCAATTTTTCTCCATACAGACAAGGCCACAGTGGAAATATAAAACCCTTCCTGCTGTGTTAAGAAAAGCTCTCGGCTAAACTTGACTCTTCATCTAAACATATGGGTGGAGGAAAGTACATTTTCAAGAATTACCTGCACTGGGAAGGCTGCAATATTTGATCTGTGGTTCCTGAAACAGAATGGGTCAGGGAACTGAAGTGGTCCCCAAGTACAACTCAGTGTGTTTAATGCTGGTTAAGGTGCAGCTCATTATCCGTAAGGATAAGATCTTTCATAAAATAGTCAAGGCATACATTCAACTGGTTCTGTGCATCCATATGCCATCCTTTCTCTGGACACAAAAAATCCTGGAACAGCTCTAATGCAAGGGGCTGATTCATCCCCAGAAGCATTTCCTTTTCACGCTTACTGGTTATGCTTTGACTGTACTATAAAAAAAAAAAACAACCCAAAAAGCAGCAGGGTTTGCAGTTTTAACAGGAAATAAATGAAAACTAAAAAAACAAACCCACACCACAGTCAAGCTGAGGATTAAAAAAAAAATGTAACTACACACTGCCCTCTGGCTCCTGTATTGCTACCACAGAGATATGCCTGTAATCATCACCGCAGACTGCTGGGATTGCGAACAGGTCGGTTATCAGGAGCTCTCCTAAGCCTATTTGACACAGTTAGCACTCGCAGGCAAAATTAATTCCTACATCACCTGGTGGAGGAGCTGGCCAACTTTAGAGATGTGAAAATCCAGGCAGACTGCAGAGCCTTGCCCCTGATCCAGCAGGGAGTGACGCTTGCAGTGCCGTAATTAACTCAACAAGTATTAAAAACATTTTTGGAGATGTTCACACAAAGATAATGGGTGTTAAAAAAAGCAACAATTTTCACTGGTGAGCAAGCTGTAGCCTCCAGCCAGGCACGTCATTCAGGCAGGAGAGTAATACACTGAAAAGAAATGGTCTGCTGTTTATAGCGTGTAAGCCCACAGTTTTTATTGATAAAACGTTGCAGACTGACAGTCCTACACTGCTTCACTGCATTTCAATGCACTGTAGTGCCTTACAGTGTAGCTTCGATTTGCTATAATTGGGCTCAACTGTGCTAATCCCCTTGGAATGCAGCAATTAATACTTATTTAGTGGTAATGGCTGCATTCCAAGAGGATTAGTCCCTGCCCTGCACTTTTGCCAGCAAATGGAGAGCTGGAAAGAAGACAGCATGTAACTACAGGTCTTGCTTTGCAGCTCCCAACAGGGAGACAGAGAAGTTGGTCTTGCTACAACTGCTCTCCTTTGTGTATGAAAAATACTACTTTTCCAAGGAAAACCCACTTGACTGTCACTACTCCTTGCAGCTGCATTGAGCAAATAGAAACCCTGACACACGCAACAAGAAAAAAACCCCCAAAAACCAAACACGAAAAGGGACACCTGTGCAGTACCACAAAGACAAACACAGCCATGAGTGCATGTTTCCTATGGGAGGATTATAAACAGGCCCTGATGCAGTGCAAAAACAAATCTCTATTCATTATTTCAGGGATTTTTGTGACTGGCAATTTCCTCTTCCTGCTATGGTCTTAAAATTTTGAGTGCAACAGGGGTTGTGGAAACCTAAAAAGGAGTTGCTAGTAGAAAGCTAAAATACACCCTCTTTGAATGCTCAATTTTGAGACTACTGAGTCTGTAATGTCCAATTTTTCCCTCCCTGGTGAAGCCTTTATGATCTGCTCTGGATTTTTTTGTTGTTGTTAATGCACTCAAGAGACCACTGCTTTATGTCGTATTTTAAGGAGGAAGAACAATGCTTCTTTTCTTTTTGGCTACTCAAGCTGCTCTCTCTGGCATCGTCAACACTTTCACCTGTTAATTGCAGGTGGATTTCCCCAATTACATTGCAGCATATGTAGGAAAATTCTGTGACTTTATCACTACACACATTCTGGAAATGCTCTTTTTAATTATAGAGCACCTTCAGTATTTTCTCGTGTGACTGTACAGAATGTAACTTATCAGGTTATGCCTTTTGTGAATATAAAAATACTGTGAAGCCACATTTTAAGGTCTGTGACAAGTATCTTCATTTCCTTTATTCTCCTCCCTCTTCACCCCTAACACACAACACTTCTGCATGTTTCTAAAGCTCACCTGAGAAAAAACTTAATTTAATAACTGAAATTAATGTAAGCATTTAAAACAAATCAAAAATCCAATTCATGCTTGATTAGGCAACTAGTTTTGGCTAAATGACAACAGGGAATATAAGTGTGCAATCTTCTTATAATCATATAATGCAGGGTTTGTGCAACTATTTCTCTTTCTTATCTCTACACAATTGCTACCTTTCAATCTAGAAACAGTTACTTGTTAATACTGGAAGATGTTTAACAGGTTCCATTGGCATAAAAACATTATAGAAATACAAATTATCTTTAGTGTTTTCACATAAATAGACATGCTTACATACTCTCCTCTTTCAACAAGACCCACAGCACCTGTTGGGCCCACCACCATAAATGTGGCATCTCTTTTGTTTAAACTGGAGAAATTCTATGCAAAACCAAGCTTAGCAGCTGCAGGAATCAGAAGCAAATAGTATTTGGGAATTTTTAAAGCTTTTTTATGTAGGACATTAAGAGCTAGAGAAAAAAAATAATTTAGAAAACTCATCATAGCTATCAGTTTCTTTGATAAAACCTACTATCCCCTAAACAATACAGAATTTCACCCCTGCTGATACTAACTGCAGACCTGGTAACACTCAACCAGAAGACTCTGGCTCCACAATCAGCACAACTAAAGAAACTCTAATTTTCAAAACACAGGACTTCTGTACCTTTAATACACATGAACTGGGTTTTGTTTCCTATACCGAGCTCACAGTTGTCATCACATTTATAGGAGCTTGGTGGCTTCGAGGTCAGACTTCCCATTTCAAATCAGAATCCAACAGAGTAAAACCAAATCTGACAAAAGCAAGTACCCAGACATGTTACCTAAGCTGTGCTTCCACAGAAAACCAGGCTGTGAAGAACATCGACCACTACACCCAGAATGAACGAGCCTTGCAGCCTAATTTCCTTACGTGACAACTCAACTCAGAAATTCTGAGGAAACCTCTAGACACCAAAGTTCTTAAGTCAAAAAGCCCTGGGAGCAACGCCAAGGGGCTTGCATGAGAAACTTATGGGCTGAACTCCCCAGCAGGGAAAATACAATTATTAGGGAGCACTAAGGACTGCTGCACCTGAGCAGAGGAGCTGGCAGGGATGGCAGGGCAGTGGCCTCAACCCCAAAATAAGTAGTCCCACAGTACCTGGACAAGAACAGAGGCTGGGTGACAGCAACCAGGAGCAACCAAGGTCAACCACGCTTGAATCAGGTTTGAGGCCAAGGCAGTAGAACTGAGCAAGCAAGAAGAGCCTGAGCTCTAACACAGCCCTCATGGAAAAATGGGAAGCTTCAGGTTTTTCCCAGCTCTGCCTTATCACCCAAACACCTGCACATCATTAGGGCAGCCCAAACCACTGGAGAGCAGCCTGGGGGCACTTGAAGAGCCCAAGATTAATCAGCTGTTGGAAATTACAAATCAGAGTCAAGTGGTTTAACTCAGCTCACAGTGAGCCTAAGCCAAAGCGTGGCCACGCTGATGAACCCCCTCTCCCTGGATTTGACAGAAATAAACGCTGTTGAGTCTGGAGCTGGCTGCTCCCAGCCGATGTTCCGAGGCATTCTATACCTGTCTCCATTTCCTTTACTAGACTTACTTAATTTAAAAACCTTTAAATCATTTTCATGGATATTACTTCTGAGCTCTCCATAGCACAAAATGATTACAAAACACAAAAAAATGATGAATGCTCCTTTTTTTTTTGCAGCCAGCAGGCTGCTGTGTTTATGGGGGGAAGCATTCATAATGTAAAGCACTGTAGAAAAAGAATTTGTTCGTATTATGCTCCCGTCGTTTGCTTTTCCAGCATCTTTGAGTTACGATGAATTCAATAACCACTTTTAAGTATTAAACATTTAACACTCCAGCCGAGTGTAAGTCTATGGCACCCTCTTGTGTCCAACAACAATGTATCAGTTTATTGGATTTTTTATCTCAATTCAGTGTTTTTGCTCAGGAAAAACCTTTCGAAAACAAATTAATCCATTAAGTTATGATTAATACTTTTTGTGTTAGTCAGATACTCTGATTGAGCTACCTCTATTTCATTGTGAAGGTCACAGGCACAACATTAAACAGCTAAGGAACTAATTCCAGAGAGAACTGAATAAAGGCTTAAATGAATACCCGATATATTTGAGATCTATTGTGTAATGATGCAGCGTGCTGCAAGAGCCTACTGGGCACAAGTCTGACATTTAATACACCAGAATGAAATTGAAAATCAAGAAGTAGGAACACAAACATGTCAATCAGCAAGATCAGTAGAAGGAAGAAGATGCGGTAGGAAGTAGAAGGAAGAACATGACAGGTTGTGATTACCCTTATTAGATTCCCAGCTAACAATCATCCTGTGTCAGATTCCCGTGGATGCAGGTACCTCCCAGGTATGGAGGCTGACTTCATTGCTGTTGAGAATATGCTCAGGTACTTCAAGCATGCCATGGTAGAGGATACACATAGAAATCAAAACACTGATTCATTGCTTACAGCTGCATCAATTGATTATACTCAGCCTCTTCTATTCTAAGCCACAGTATTACTCCTGGATATCGGGGAAAAAAGGAAACATGCTCACAAATGAATTCCCAAATGAGCTGAACAGAATGAAGATGAGCACAGGGAAAAGAGGAGAGGGAAAATAGGACCAGCTGATGACTCTTGGGTTGGTGATACAAACGTTTACACACCTATTACTAAGGGAAAAGACTGATAACCTGAACTGCTTTACATTCCACTACTACATACACAATATTCAGCGAGATGCACAGACAGAACTCGAGAGATCTTCTCTGACCAACCCTCAAATGCAGGTCTGTAGCTGTAGCTTAACCATTCTGCTGTTCACCACTCTCCCAAAAAAACCAAACACGGGTCCTCCCAAATTTCAAATGTGAAGACATTTGGATGATCTAAAATAGTTGCAGTAATATTACAAAACTGGTTTAAGATCTTATCCTTACCAAAAGACAACCCTTCCACTTCCGAACAGAAAATACTTGGAAATTGGTACTAAAAGGACAAGAAAACCAGAAACAAAGACAGCCTTATGCTGTACCAAACCCTCAAATGAAAGCAGTACTTTTGAAGGTGGTTGTACTGGTTTGGGTTTTGTGGTTGGGACTTTTTTTTTTTTAGCTTGCTTGGGGCTGTTTTGAATTTGTACTTAAACAGCCTTGATAACACACGGATGTTTTATTGGTCATGCAATGTCAAGACCTTCCCTGCTTCTCACCCTGCCCCACTAGCGAGGAATCTGGGGGTGCAGAAGCAGCTGGTGGAAGAAGGAAGTTGGGGATGTGTGGAATGATGGCATTTGTATTCCCAATTCTCTGTTTCAGGGCATTAGATGCAGGAAAGAATATGAAGTACAAAGACACTGATTCAATCCAAGGAGGGGAAGGCGGGTGTAAGTAGGGATGTTTCCCCATTTATTCCAGCAAGAATGAAAGACATTGGAGCAACAGTAAAACAAGAATACTGAAAAGAGAGTGCTTGCATGAAAGAGAGGAGGGAGAGAACAATTCTTGGACATGTAATAAATAATGCTTGACACCACTTGTCAAAAAAATACTTTAATTTTAACAAAAGCCCAGCATCATCAGTCTCACACATCAGAAGTTACAGGGTGACATGTAATGCATTCAGGTGTCCTCACAGAAAGGATTGAGTCCATGACAGAGATTCATTTGAGTTTTCACAACTGTCATACCCTTTATAAAAATATTTTTCAATTTCATACTAAATACCAGTGTTACCCATTCAACATAAATTGTTTCTATACTGTCAGGTTTTTTGATCCTAAATTAGTTTTAAAACAGTAGAACAGAACAGTAGAATAGTATCAAGTACCTTCCTTCCCCTCATGGAGAAAGAAATCTGAGTAAGTTACATAAAAAATACTTTCACAAATCATCCCAGTATTCGAGAAAAGGAGAGATGTAACAACAACATTAAGATATAGGGATTTTACATGAGAAATCCCACTGTTCTATATATCAACCTCCTCTAAGGAGTCTAAATTCTTCACTCTAGGTCAACTAGGTAATACTTGCTCACTGTAAAATCAACTTATTCGTTCATAAACACTTTTTAGTGTTTGTGAACTCAGCACACAGCAGATCGGAGAGGATGTAAAAAGGTGGAGTTTGTGTTTGTGTGCAATTTACTTTAACACAGAATTAATAAAGCACACCTTTTATTCATTTTCATTCCCTACAAATTTGTATCGTAGTGTATTGCTTCTTTTTCACTTTTGGGTTACTAATCCCAAATTGCTACGTAAGGCTTCCAAACCCCAAAATCTGCTCAGTTCTGCTGTTGAGGGTAACTAAAGCTGATACACTGCCATTTGATCAGACTAACAAAGCTGAGGATTTCAGAACCTGATGAGAAAACATTCACTCTTCACAACATCCTCACTGAATTTACAAGCCACTACTCTTCTGAAGTCAGATATTTTAGGTACTCCTGACCTGCTTCTATTACAGAGTCAGGGCACATAATCAGCTGAGGAACTACCAAGAACTTATCTTGAAGGTTCAGTGTAGGTACAGTTGGCATGAACACAACTGTATTCTACAGCACATTCAATACAGACAGCAAAACAGAAAAATGGCTCAAACAAGTGACTTTATGAGCGTGCAAAGAAAATTCTTACCAGGATTTGGGAACTCAGCACACCACTTGCCATTGTAATACAGGTAATGCTTTCCATTCCTCTGAACTGAGTCAGCTAAGCCATCCTGCAGGACTTCACCATAAAATTCTAAACTAAACTGGTATTAAAAATAAAATAATATTGGAAAGTGCTCAGAAACGTATTATTTAACTAAGGCACTCAAAGCTTTAGAACTGGACTAATCATTTAGATCCCAGTAACCACAGCATTTCTGAATGCACACTGTCAGACACCTTTCCAAATTCCAACGAAAAAAATTTAGTTATTGCTTCTGCACAAAGGTTTTTCAGTGTGACATGATTCAAGTTAGTGAGAAGTTAAATCTGGTTCATCAGGGTAATACATGCTCATTAACAATGCAAGGTGCTTGATTCATCATATTATTAATTCAGCTCTACAGTACATAGAAAAAATAAATCTTTCATGAAACAGCCAAAGTAATTCATTTCCATACCAGCATCACCAAGGATTTTCTTCCACCTACAAGGAGAAAGAATAAGAGTGAAATGAATGCATAATTCATGCTGACTGTGCTAAAATATATTTGAAAGTTTTGAAGACTTAGTTTTATGTAGACAATAGAACACAATTTCTCTATACTTCAATATCATAATGACAGATTCAACAGCAATTTTCTTTTGAAAATATTAGCAATGTTGCTGCAATCCCACTAATACAGCTTCAGAAATGCTTTTAATTATTAGACCAAAACATCATCTGTCTTGCAATTAATTCAAACAGAGGACAGTGACTGTGCTCACTCTACAGGAGTCACTCCTCCCTGTTAACAACAAGAAGTTTTACGGGTTTGAAATGTAATGAGAATTAGGCATGAAAAGCTTCAGTACTTACTAAGGCTTGACACTGTAATACTCTTCTGGTGTCACAATTTTCAATCCACCAAAGTAGTCCAGGACCCAAATATTGGTGATGTTGAATTTGGCAAAGAACCAATTATGATCCTTGGGCCAACTTTCCATTTCAGGGTGGCGACTGAATAATGCTTTTTTTGCTAAGCCTGCTTCTGAATCATTCACCTAAACAAAAACCAGGAAAATGTTACAGAAAGATAGTCATGCAAAGATACATTTTAGCTAAAACACCACGGCTGACTACAGTGTGCTTTTTTTAGTTCAGCCATGTCTTGTCCCAAGGGGCTCATTATTGAGGCTGAGTCTGCTCATCTTCAGTGTAGTGTACAACTGTGTGAGACAGACAGTAATTCCAAAGTAGTGGATTTTAACATTAAATCAAAAAGCTGCTTTTAAAGTTAGCATGAGCAAGAAAGTATTTCATCAACACAGGAATAAATCTTTCAACAAATCACAAGACAGAGAAGTATGGATTCTAGGTGAATTATTAAAATGTGATGTCTTAGCTGTAATTTTACCTCCTCTGCACCTGCTCATTCAAACTGACAGAAACAAAACAAGCTGTGCTCAGACATTTGCAAACACACACACACACACCCCCAAACAGGATGGTATAACAGAATCTATAGAGAGGGGAAGCTGAAAAGTGTGACAGCACTTAATGTACAATGTGCAAATGCTTAAAGGGTTAAATCAACAATTTAGAGCTCCGGGTATGGTACAAGGAGAACCACCTAAATAAAATCAACTCCTTTATTAATGAGAAACTCAGAAACGCAACTAAAAGACTGCTGAGTGCAATGTATAAATACCAGAGCTGTGAAAACACCAGATAAGAATTGAGACTATCATGTCAGAGAGAGCAGGGATGACTAGCTCTCATCCTCAATCATTATCCCCAATAATGGGATTAGGATCTTCAATGAATAACACACGCAGTTCTCAATTCCTCCTACGAGACACCAAAGTACTGGTGCACAAAAGAACACTGCCCAGGCAGCAACGCCACCAGATCACACAATGCACACTTTTTGTCTATAATAACTGCAACTTTGAAGCTCAGGTTAGTATTTACTTCCACAGAGTTTCAGAAGCAGGCATGTCACACTGCATGAACCAAAGAATTTAACTGAGCAAGAGAGATGTGAATGAAGTGTGAAGGTTTTTCCAAAATAATGGCCTTAGAACCTTAATGGTTCTTAGTTTCAGAACACATCTACAGGAATGAGGAAGCTTTCCTGTACTTCTGTCCCCCCCCAAATTCCTTCCTACAGGCATGTCAACAAAGCTCCTGCAAAAATCAAGTGGGAACTTCATTTTCCTCACACAAAGTACGAGCTGGCCTTTGGGTATCACAGCACAGAACATCTCAGCAGGTGCTTTTGCACAGAATTTCCTACCTGTCTCTTCTCTCTCCACCAAACAATTCTATTTGATGCACACAACCTTGCCCAGTGTCAGCTTTCAGCTGCTTACCTTTACAATGCTCCCAACGAAGATTATGTGGGCACAGAGCGGGTTCTGGGGATCATATCTGTGCTTCCTGCAGTAAGGAGTCTGTGCCAAAGACACAGTCAAGGAGGCATTTGAATTGACCTGAAATGCAAGAAGTCAGACAAGACGTTTATGCTTACTTTTCTTATGTGAAAGAATGTCATACCCACCACATTTTTACCTCTTGGTACTTTATTCAGCTCAGTAATACTGGCAAAAAAAACAGAGCTGTCATCACCTTTTCCTGACTACATCTGAAAGGCTCCTTGGATGAGCTCTGAATCTGAAATAAAGCCCAGTTCAGAAGCGTGCTGAAGCTTGTTAGCATAAAATACAAACATCACAGAACAACACTCCTTAAAACCCTGAATTCAGCCTGCTTATTTCACAAGCAAATGATGATATATTACAATTTATAGACACAAAGGACAGTACAGAAGACAAGGACATATGGTGAACTTCAAGTTAATTCTGGTGGAAGGACAAAGTGTTACTGAGAAGGCAACCAACTGAGCTTCACGACTGTTGATAAAATTACTTAAAACACAAACAAACAACTCATCTCTTCAAAACAGCCTCCTGGCTCCCCCAAACAGCTCTTTTGACATTTAAAGTGAATTTTAGAAGTTAGGTTTTAAAAAATCCTGAGCATTTAAGTGAAACACCTAACTTGACGAATTAAAGAACCTGTATCTGATTGTTTTTCTAAAACCTAATTCGGTGACCATAGCTTGAAAAGCATTGGTGCCAAACAGGACTGCAGAAGGTCACGTACTAAGGGTCATTATCTCCCAGTAAGGGAAGTTCCCCTGCTTTGAGAAGCTTCATTACAAGGGCTCATGCCCAAGAGAAACCCCCCAAAGTCACTTGAACACTACCGGTGACCTCATGAAACAGGAGCAACCACTTGAGAGATAGGAAGTTGCTTAACTCCGAAAAAGCTGACTCATGATTATTCGGCACCTTCTCCCCTGCACGTGACTATCATATGTCAAGGTTTCTGCCCTGAAGCAGCAAAAGGAGGACCTGTTGAGGAGCCTTACGGGAAATATTCCTTAGCAGTTTGTGGGTTTTGCGCTATTCTGAAATAACATATCCAGGGTGCAAAAGGAGATATTAGGCAGGATAAATTAGGCTCTCCACAGCACTTAGGTACGTGATAAAACTATTTTAAGGCAACGAACTAAAACCTGTCAGGGAACAAACAAAAAATGATAAAACAAAGTCTAAAAACTAACATTATTTTGTGTTTTGTGTTTGTTTTACTAATACTGTAACAGTTACTAAAGCAAACAAAAAAAAAACTAATAAAGGAGGCATACAGCTACTATTTCCTTAAGTTTTTAGCAAACTCTTGGCTACAAAAGATCTGGGACAAGGCCAATTACACGCTCAGAGTCTCAGCATGCCAATGCTGCCTTTTGTTGTGTGCTTCTCTTTATGATAAGCTCCACAGATTTAATTACTATTCCTTCAGCAGTCCGTGTAGGAATTCTCTTTGCTGAAGTCCCACACTGACAATTTCCAGCCCTTTTGATATTTTTTGTGTGAAATTTTCTCTGTTTTTAGTATTCCATGGCGCCTCATTTCTTTGCTCAGTGCTTCTGGCAGCTGCAGACACTTCCTCTGTCTGGCGCTCTGCCCTTTCTCAAGGCCACGAGCAGCAAGAATTTCTCAAGAGGCCTAATGAGTGTCACCACGGACAGCACTGCTCGTGCTTAGCTGCTCAAGGGCTAATAATTGTCCCCAGGGCTGACATCCAAGGAACAGCCATAAACTAAAACACAGAAAGTTTCAGCTGAACATGAGGAAGAATTTTACGCTGAGGGCTGCAGAACACTGGAACAGCTGCCCAGGGAGGGCGTGGATTCTCCCTCTCTGGAGAGATTTAAACCTCACCTGGACACGTTCCTGCGCCGCCTGCCCGAGGTGACCCTACCTTGGCAGGGGGCTGGGCTGGATGATCTCCAGAGGTTCCTTCCAGCCCAAACAATTCCGTGGCTCTGTAAACCACCGCTGTCACACTGCCTTGCAATCACCACTTGCCGGTGAGACGAAAAAGCGCAGGCAACTCAGCCGAACAGAGTGACCCGGGTGCTTCTCTCAGTGTCCTTGGTGGGCTCACTGTTCACACCCGCGGTGCCAGCGCAGTGACACCGCCTTCCCCCGCCCGGCCGCTCCCGCTCACCTCCAGGTCCTGCACGGAGATCTCCATGTCGGTCAGGTACAGGTAGGGGACGCCGCTGCCGCCGCAGGGCCCGGGCGGGCCGTCGCTGAGGGAGAAGATGTTGGCGAAGGGGCGGCCGCGCAGTCCCTCCTGCGCCGACAGCGTGGCCAGCGCGCCCCAGTCGCAGCTGTGCAAGACGTAGCGCGCCATGCGCGCCGCCTCCTCGGGAGGCGGGATGGCCGCGACGGCCGCCAGCAGCAGCCCCGACGCGGCGCACAGGAGCAGCAGCTGCGCCATCGCTCCCCGGCCAGCTGAGGACACGGACATCGCTCCCCACACAGCCGCGGAAGATGACACCGCACCGCGCACGGTGCCCGCCACCGACTGCCTGGCCCGCCCGCTCAGCCCCCGCATCGCGCCGAAAGGGGCGGAGCCCCGCCGTGCCTCGCCAATGGGAGCAGCGCTGCCCGCTCCCCCGAACCAATGAGGGACAACCTCCAGAGTGACGAGCCAGCCCGCCCGCTGCCAGCCAATAGGCTTGAGAGCTCCGCGCTCCTCAGCCAATGAGACGCGCTGGGGGCGGGTCAATGCGCGCAGCGGTTGTAAACATCCCCGAGAGCGCGGCCTCGGGAAGGGGCGGAGTCACCGGCAGCCAATGGGAGCCCTGCTCTGCGTCACCGAATCGGTGGAAAAGACCCCAAAATCAGCAAGTCCCAGCTCAAAGTGTGCGCCCAGACTACGGAGTGACCCAGACCGTGATGCTGGTGACACACCCAGCCCTTCCTTGACNCTGCTCCAGGCCAGGATGCCATTGTTGGCCTTGTCGAGCCTCACCGCGCTGGCCCCGGCCCACAGAATTCCCGTTTCCGTGGAGCACCAGGAGCGGCTCCCCGCGCCCACCGCGGGAGGAAGGCAAGGTGGTGGCAGCGCTCCCGCTGGCCTGCGGGGGGTGCTGGCGGGACGCGGCTCCCAGCCATGTCCCAGCCGTGTCCCGGCGGCTCCCGAGCCAGTCTCCCCCCGCTCCGGCACCCTCCGGCACCCCTCGGTTCGGAGCCGGCCCGTTCTGCGGGGCCTGAGTGACCCGGGATAGGCCGTGGCGCGGTGCCCGGCAGCAGCCGCCCGCTGGCATCTCGTCCCTGCTTTGTCTGCCTGGGGAAGTCTGTCACATCCTCGAAGTGTCCAAAACACGCGCGGATATGTCACTTGAGGACATGCTTTAATGGTGAGCACGGCGTGCTGGGTGAGCAGGTGGACTTGGTGATCCTAAAGGTCTTTCCCAATGGTTCTGTCATTCTACAATCCAAGGGGTGGCACCATCGGCCCCACTGTCCCTGCCCACTGCTAAATCAGTCTCAAAGGCTGCTTCGGTGTCACCACAGGTGTTTGGGGCCCAGCCTTCCCTTGGGAAAAGCTTGTCCTTTAATCAGAGCAGCAGGGACTATCTGTTTTGGACTGTAAAGCCCACAGGATGATTTGCCATTAGGCAGAGCTCAGGTGTTACCTCTTGCACACTGCTGCAGGGTGTATGTCAGAGCCCTTGCCTCTACCAGGCTTAGTTTTGTTAGCTGAACACCATTCCACATTCCACTGAAGGCTCTTCCAAGCATTACTTACCCAAATAAACACTGAGCTACCTTATTTTATCCATCACGTTGTGCTCAGTAACCTTATAAAGATTTGTACAAAGAGATGTTTTTAACTGGGGTAATACTGAGACTTGATTTAACTTGCCCTAAAAGATGGTGGAGTTCCATATTTCCATCTGGATCCAAGTTTGTCCACACTACGTAAACAGCAATGTAGCACTGAGAAACCCAAATTAACTTGCCCTGTGACCACCATCTGCCCCAGTTGCCCCACAGAACCCTCAGCTTATAGCAGGCCAGATGGATCATCCTGTTGGGCTGAACTCAGCAAGGAAAACACACCACCCATCCATCCCCTACTATTTATCTGCTGTCCTGTACAGGCAGAACAAAATAATTTTTCCTCCAGTATTCCTCTTGCCTGCTGAGTGTGGGCAGAGATCCCTGCCTCCTGTCTGGGACACATGGAGCCTTCTGCTGCTGCCTTCTCCTGGAGATGCTCAGGAGAAACTGAAATTTTCGTAGGGAAAAGAAAAAAGAAAGAAAGGATGCTCTAAACCCGTGATGTGCAGCCACTCAGCTCAGGTAGGTGGGTGAACTTGTGTGTGGTACAGGACAAGTGATACTTCAGGGCAGCGTGCTGAGGAGACAACCAGAGGGAGGAAAGGAGTGAGTTATGAGAGAAGAGCCTGCCTATCTGGAAGTAACAACTTGTGCCACAGGGTAAAAAAAGAAAGGGTAGAAAGGAAAGAAGATGCACTGAATGAAGGGGGTTAGTTTTGGCCCCTTATTTCTTGGATGGGTAGTGTGGAATGAACCTCCCCGGTCAGAGTAAGGTCTGTAATTCTTTCAGCTTGCTCTGAAATGATGAGTGATCTGAAGTAAATCTCCAGGCTCTCTCACTTCCTCAACTGGATCTCAGAGAAAGGAGAAGGATTCTCTCTGTTGTGCTGCAATATGTCTAGGGGCTCTCAGCATCCTTGCATAACAGGGTCAAGAAAGTATTGCTAGGCACTAGTTCTCCTTTTCTACTCATGTGCTTCACTGCATTTAAAACACAGTAAATAGACAGTAATATCTCACCATAAATGGAGCCAAGTTTACTTCCTCCAAGGTTGAGTTCATGGAACAATCTTCCTTTCAGTGTGTTTTATATGTGATGGGCTTCAGGCTGTGTCCCTGGAGAAGGTGTATTTTAGTCAGAAAGTGTGGGCAAGGTCTCCATCCTGGCTTGTGTCATGTTTTGTCTGCCCTCTTCAGAGCTGGTTTTCCCCGAGCCAGCTCTCTCTGTAGACAGCCTGGTTGCTGGATGGGCTGGGCACGGTTTCTCTTCAGACACAGCCTGGCTGTGCGCTGGTCCAGGCTTCCTGTCTAGGTCATGCAGTCTGTCCGTGAACAGAAACCTTTCTGTGTCCAGATAACACTCGGGGGCTGTGCAGTCTCGCTGTGTGCAGCGCTTGATTCCAGCGCCAGGCCCGCTCTGCGCATCCAAATGGCAGCCAGGGTGATTAAAGTCACTTGCAGGGGTGATTAAAGCCACTTGCCGCTGCCTTTGACAGAAGAGACTGACCTGTGAGTCAGCTCTGGCAAACGCTGAAGTACTCAGTGCTTTGAAGTGCCAATGCTTGGTGCCACATGAGACCCACCATGCAAATTGTTTCTAAAAATGTTGGTTAGATACTCTCCTGAGGAGATACCAGCCCTGCTCAGCAACGCAGCCCTGCTGCTGCTAGGAGTGGCACACAACACAGACCTTTGCTGAGCACAGAGAGGAGTTGCATGCTTGTGCATAAGACATTTATTTGTTCTCACCCTCAAACTTCCTGAATGACCTTGGCTGGGAATTTAGCTTGTGACTCTTTCTTCAGTGTATTTTTTAGAAGATAGGTAAAGGTATTATAGCGCTGGCCTGGTGTTCAGCCAAAAGTCCTTTTATTTTTTTAACAGCCACCACGCAGGCAGTGCCAGGGCAAGCTTCCTCTGTGCGTAACCTGTTAGGGACCAGAAACATTGTTCCATTTTCAGGCAGAAAATCTTGCTCAGCCAGAGCTTGGGCTGCGTGCTGAGGAAGCTGCTGGCGAGGGCCACTGCTTGTGATGCTGCTTTCTAGGACACTGAGAGATGGGCAGTAGGACTGGCCTGAGAACAGTGTAATCAAAACCAGCACATATAGCCAGAACTGTGTCAGCACCCATGTTCTGACTGGTTTTGTTGGTTTATATTAAGCCCAGTGTGCTAAAACTAGTAACTATAGAGGAATTGCTCAGTCTGCAAGCAAGCTGTCAGTGGCTCATGCTGATAATATTTGTCCCACCACTACATGAGTACGATGGGATGCAGCCATGCCTCGTAATACCCCAGGTCAGTTTGTTCTCTGAAGTCAAGCAGATCAGCAGTGAAAGAAGAGCTCTCCAGAGATATTCAGGTGCTGCAAGAGATGACAGTAGTTATCTGACCACCACCCACCAGCCCCTGGTGGGGCCAGGGCGATCCACCTCCGTGTGATCTCACTATTATGAGGTGCAATGCTCCCTGTGCCATACAGCATTCTCCTAACTTTACTCTGCTTAGGGACAGGCTTTTGCCCAGAGCCTGGCAATTACAAAGCCTTAATTAAGAAGCCCGATTAGTGTGAACCATGATATTAGAGCTCAGGTGCCAGCTGACAGTCAGGAACACGTGAAATGATTCAATCTTTCAGTTAGTCTCTACCACCTACTCTTTTATGTGGTCACCACGAAAAACACACAAACAATTCCAATTCAGCTTAGTGAGAGCCACTTTACAGCCATGTCCTTCCACTGAATTCGCTGTGGTAACAGGACTTTCCCACTGCCATCAGTTCCCAGGGGTGCAGAGAGCCTGGCACGCCAGTCCCTGTATCCGTGTGGGTGCTGGCACGTGTGTGTGTGTGTGAGTTTGTGTTTTTGTGCTCTCAGACGTGCTTCCCTGCAGCTGCAGGACCCGAGCACTAAAATGTCAATGGTACAAAGCGTTCCAGCTGAGTTCATTTCCTGCTGATAAGTCCCCGAAGAGGAGGCTGAGGCTCAGCATCCACAGCATTGGTTTACTGCTGAGGGGCATGGGCAGACGCCTCGGAGCACACTTAGCAGAATGGTGGGCTCAAAAAGCGAGTTTCCCATAGAAAAACGCTGCTCACGTTCGCTTCCTGTTGGGCTGCCAGTGTCAGACCTGATGTATAAAGCCAACCCAAAAACAGGATGCTGGCTTTTGGGGTTGATTGAGCTTTGAAATGCAAATGTTTTTTCGGTGGTTACCTTATCCCCCCTTTATTTTTTCAGTTGAGAATCAAGTTGCTTGAGTGTGAACAGGAAGGGTTGAGACCCCGTTTTCAGGAGGGCAAAAGCCCAATATAGTAACAGCTGCTGGTTAGTGGTGTGAATTCTGGGAAATGACGTGGGTAACAGCAGCCAAGGCCAGGCAGAGAGGTGGACAGAACAACCTCAGATACTGGCACTGACAGGTGAGCCCTGCTAAAACCCTCAACAAATGTGTTAACAAAGCACAAAATTGCAGTCTGTCTAGCAGGAACCCACAGCTCCCTCCACCCTTTGCTCACCCACCACCCTGACAAACATACCTTCCCAGATTTGGCAGCTAGGCAGACACACCCAAATGAGAAAACTGCACGGACACAAATGCCACAGACAAAGTTTCAGATGCCCTCCAAAGCTCTTTTAACTAACTGGTTTTTGAATAAAGCACAGCTCTGTCATCTGCATCTGATGTCTCTGCACCTCCTTTCTGTCGCTCAGTCTGAGCACCCTGTGGACATCCCATCCTTTGCAGCCAAAATCCAAGAGGCCAGCAAATGTTGCCCACAGTGTTTCTGAGCATGGCAGAGCCTCTTACGCCACCTGTTTTGCGGGAATGCCAGGATGAAGGAGTTCCTTGCACCTCTCCCCCACATGCTGCCTGTAGCAGGAGTGCCAGTCATTTCTTCTGAAGTGAACTTGCTGTGTTGGTCTCACGTGTCTTGAAATGAATCAGACAGGAAGCTGCCAAATCCAGGGGGCCACAATTGCAGCATTTTCTCAGTCAATTGAAGTTTCCCCCCAGAACCTGTTTTAATGGCATTAGTGATGACTATATTTTTTTTCCCTCCAGAACAGAACAGATGTGGAACTTTTTTTAGGATGTAAGAACAAGTTAGTCTCATAGACACTGCTACATCGCAGAAGGTCTGTAAGCAGAGATATACAGAGGGATGCAGAGAGTCATACTTGAAGATACCTCAAATACTTGCATGTACACATCATGTAAAACACCCATTTTCTCAGTATAACTCCTCTTAATAAAGGTTTGCTATGAAGTTCTTGCAGTTAAAGCACGTGGGTTGTTTGTTCAGATTTTCTAGTGGTTTTCAGTCCAGAAACAAGAAAGAGGAGAACAAATCCACACCTCATGTCTTCCTGTCTGGAGAAAAACAGACACCATATTTCTGTGCATTTGCCCCTTGCTCCTTCAGGAAGGAAGATTTAGCATTGAAAAGTGTCAAAAGTACTGACAAAATGGCAAAAATACTCTGAGTTCTGTGTACCACGCCCAGAGCAATGGCATTTGGGAATCCAGCTGATAGAAAAGATTGGGTTTGTGGCAAGAGACTTGGAGGCAGAAATAAATGGAGTGAAGAATTGTGGTGGGGCAGCTGCAACTGCTTTTGGTTTATTAGTATGGGTGAAGTGATACTGCCTCTGCCTAGCAGTTTCCTTTTCTGTACACCTAAGCAAACAGTTTCCTCTGCAGAACCCCTGAAAGCAGAAAGAAAACACTGAAACAGACCCTGAGCAGCAGGAGACAGTCATGGGAGGTGTGACTTTGACAGTGTGTTACATGGCAGATATCTTGAAAACAACACTTGTGACCCATGTCCAGTGAAATCCCTGAGCTTGAAATCCTCCTTCTGTCCCCACAGCAGGCAAAGCATGGGCAGTGGAAGAATCCTGCTCTCCCTGACTCACCCTACTTCTCAGTTCAGTTTCCATTCCCTCTCCTAATGTGCCATTGTCAGGACTTGAAGAAATCAATAGGATTTCCAAACAAGTAGTAGTTTCATTTTCATATTTCTTTTAGATTTTATTTTATCTACAGTAGCGGCATCTTCTGGTTGCTTATAGCAGAGGGGTTTCATCTAATCTAGTGTTTCAACAACAGAAGATTAATTAGTCCTCTTGCCCAATCTCCAGATTGCAGCAACTCAGCCTATCACTCTTTTGGCTAAGGACAGAGTGACTATTGTATATTGAATCTGGGAGATAATGAGATCATGATTTAAATCTGCAAATTCCACAGGAGTCCCGGAGCATGCAGGACAGCAACAGTTAACTACACTGGAAGAACAACTATCAGTAACAGTGAGCTGGGATATCATGATGCTCACATTTAAATCCTTGCTGGAGTGTTTTCAGCCACAGCCAGCAGGGACTTGTGAAACACTGCAAAGGAGAAGTATGCATCCCTTCTAGAAAATATGCTTTAACTCTCTTCTGCCCCCAAGGTATCGTGCCAAAATGACGATATGACATTGTGTCACTTTGCAGCTGCACTCAAGGCAGGGAAGCCAGCAGAAGACAAAGGGAGCGTTTCCAAATTCCTCTGCACCACCCTGCTCTCGAGAGGTGGGGACTGAAATTCTTTGAGAAGGAGCATATGCAAACAGTTGCTAAAAGAGATGTCCGGTTTACAACACCGTGATCAGAATGGAAAGGGAAACTGCAGCAAAACATTCCGGAGGCTTGTTTTTCCCCATCTGAATTTTTCGACCACCACGGAAGCTTCTCGCTTCCAGTGCACAAATCTGTCCATCCCTGCAAAGGGAGAGGAGAACAACCTGCACCTTCTGACCTGGTGGTGTGAGACAAATTCAGGGTGGAAAGAGCTGGTTCTGCTTTACAGCTGGACAGTGACAACCTTGCATGGGGACCCTCTGCTAGTGCCCAGAGTTAAGCCCTGTTTTCTCTCTGGGGGATCACCCAGGAGATATTGACCTTCCTGTGAGTCCCAGCCGTGCACCAGGACAACGCTTTAAATTCTGTTCCAGCCCAATAATCACCCTCGCTCTCCTCCTATTCTGCCTCTGTAGAGACAGGGTGAAATTACTGAAAATGAGGAGAGAGGAAAGCTGCAGTTAGAAGGAAAGGGGGTTTCTCCTCACAAATAAGCAAGCGACCCTGCAGGTTTGGAGAAGGAAGTGGGGACAGCAAAGAGATCGAAGCAGAGATACCAGGGCAGGAGCTGCAAGCAGTGGAGAGAAATTGAGACTGAGACTGAACGGGGGGGTGGGAGGGGAAGACAANAGAGAGGAAAGAGGAGAGGAAATGCACATGCGGTGTCCCCAAGTTTGGGCGCGGAGGCAGAGCTTGTTGCTTGTTGTCTCACGAGCCCGGCGCTCCGGGAAGGACAGTATGTGTTTAGATTTGTGTCTAAATTTAAACCCTGATTGCCTTGCCTCCCCCTCCTCTC